>BQNB010036144.1:7500-50349 GCA_026074375.1 Tanacetum coccineum
GAATCACTTGAGAATGTTGTTTTGGCTAAATCTTCTTCTCAACCGCAATCGACATACGAGGCTGCAGCATCTCTCACTAGGTTTGAATTGAAGAAGATCATGTTAGACAAATTGGAGAAAAGTAAATCGTATTGAGCTGCTGAAGAACACAGAAACCTCTACGATGCACTGGTCAAATCTTATCAGCTCGACAAGGATCTATTTGACTCGTATGGTAAAGCATACTCTTTAAAGAGAATCCGTGAAGACAAGGACAATGATGAAGACCCTCCAGCTGGACCAGACCAAGGGTTAAAGAAAATGAATACAAGCAAGGATGTTGAACCTCCAAAAGGCCCTAAATCAAAAGGCTCGAATTCAAGCTCATCCAAAGGAAACAAGTCTCAGCCAAAATCATCTGGCAAGTCTGTACAAGCAAAGGAACCAGTGTTTGAGACTGCAGACACTGAAATGCCACAAGATTAAGGAGATGACATGGGTAACACTGAGGATCAACCCAATTTCAAGGAAGCTTCCAAGCATGATTGGTTTAAGAAACCGGAAAGGCCTCCGACTCTTGATCCTGGTTAGAATGCTGGAAAACAGATTGATTTTAGACCTCCTCAGACATGGATCAGCAGCATTGCTAAAACAACAAAGCCTCCTCTCACTTTCGATGAGCTGATGAACACTCCGATTGATTTCTTTGCATACATCATCAACCATCTGAAGATTGATAATCTGACACAACAGCATCGCGTTGGAACAACTTTCAATCTTCTTAAAGGAACATGCAAGAGTCGAGTGGAACTTGAATATCATTTCAAAGAATGCTACAAAGCTGTCACTGGTCGACTTGATTGGACTAACCCTGAAGGTCATCAATATCCATTCGATCTTAGCAAGCCATTACTATTGATTGATGTTCAAGGTCGTCAAGTAGTTCCTGCAGACTACTTTATCAACAACGACCTCGAGTATCTGAAAGGTGGAAGCCTAAGCAGGAAATACACGACTTCTACTACAAAAACCAGAGCTGCTAAATACGATAATATATGGTTCAGACGTTATGGAGTCTGGTGAAGGTTACATATGACAAATATGCCCTTTGAGGAATTTTGCACTAGGGTTCGAAATGACAAAGGTTCTATAGATTCGCAAGACACATGAAGTCCACACATGATGTATTTTCTAGAAAAAGAATCATTGCGGTAACCCATGTCAAAGTTATGAAGAAGTATGATTACGGATATTTGGAAGAGATCGAAGTACGAAAAGATGACAACACGCTCCACAAGTTTAAGGAAGGCGACTTCGCAAATCTTAATCTGCGTAATATTGAAGACATGCTGCTTCTCTTGGTTCAGAAGAAAATCTTAAACCTTGAAAGGGATGTCATCTTTGACCTAAATGTGGCATTGCGGATATTCACCAGAAGCATTGTCATTCTTAAGCGGGTGAAAGACCTTCAACTGGGAGTCGAAAGCTACCAAAAGAAACTTAATATCACCAAGCCTGAGACTTTCAGATCTGACATCTCCAAACTGACACCATACACTGCATACAAAAACCCTCAAGGAATCATCTATCAAGATAAGCTCAAGAGAAACAAGTTGATGCGCTCGGATGAACTCTACAAGTTATGTGACGGCATACTCACATCTGTTCGAAGGGTTCTTTATGATATTGCTTCAAGCTTGGAGATGGATTACTTGCCAAAAAGAAAATGGAGTAAACTAAACAGGAAAAGCTCCTGCATCATGATCAAGGCGATTGATCAGCACCTGTTTGAGAGGAGATTAATGAGGAATTTAGAGAAATTCTTAGGAGGGAGAGAATATGGAAATGACTTCAAGCTGCTTGAACAGACAATATGACTTTGTCATATTGTGTCCTACTACAATTCAGGTCAATTTCTCATATATTATTAATTATTGTGAATATGTAAATACGTAGTGTAAGACTAAAATTAGGCATATATATAGTATTTGAGTGCGAATTTTCAAGAATTTCTTAGTATATTCAAAAATTTTCAAATTAACGCACTCAAATACCATATTATTCTCTCATAATTTGAGGGGGAGCATTAAAATGTTCTAATAATCGGCTTGTTAATAATTGGACAGTTTTTCCCTAAAACCATGAACATTTAAATCAATTGATATCTAAAATATCAAGAGATTTGACATTTTTGATAAGGGGGGAAATGTGATTAAAATATATGGCTAAAGATGTGAATATAAAGGACTCAAGTGCAAGCTTCTCCCTTCATGTGCTAAACATTTTTCGAATATCGATGCACAAGTTGAAAGGGAGCATTACAAATGGTTTTAAGGCTGTGAATGATACCAAAAGACCGACCATGCATTTAATTATTTCGAGTTATAAGGTGGTTAGGTATAGGTATTTGTTCCCACCATCTAGCCAGAACCGAAGGGATCTACCCATGGACATTCCACTAGTTAGTGTAGAAGTTCATAGGTATGATATAAAAAAGGTATAAAAGTTAGAATAAGGGAAAAGTGCCGACTGAGATGGAGCTAGTACTGGAATAAACCCAACAAGGTACTAGTTATAAAGTCTCGGTAAACACTGAAGGGGTTGAAGAATTAAAAAGAAAAGTTAAGATAAAGGGTGAAAAAAAGAAGCCCTCCTTACACTTAGGTAGAAACCGGGTCAATACATTTGCTGTCAAGAATTACAAAGATGATTGCTGACATTGAAGACTGACATCATGGACCCAGTGATGCAATGCACAACCCTCCCTGGCCACTCAGAATCTCTAAAAATATTTTTGTTTCATTTCTCACGGAGATTACACACATTTCTATTAACTTTCTCACTCCGAGTTAGTTGGTATTGAAAAGGTAGCAGTCTGCTCCAGCCTTCGATTACTAAAACCAAAGTGCACTATTGAGTCTAGAGCCAAAAGAGATTATCCATAAATCTTATTAGGACACTTATCCAAAATATGCTTGCTAATTCACACAATATGAAAAAACAAGAAATATATATCAAGAGTTCTACGCATTATCCTTGAGATTTTGCCAGAACATCGGAGTGACACTTAAGTTATCATAGTGAAGATGGAAATCCTGCTTGAGCCAACATCAAACAAGCTCTTGGTAGGTGACTTGTGAGATCCTACACGGATCAAACTTGCGATACTGGATATCGATTCGGTCCAGCTTATGAATTGACGTATGAATTTAAAAAAAATAAAACTGTTGGTGTTCTATTTCATAAAAACCTTTTGATCTTGATACACAATGATTTCTAATAACAATTTTCAATTCTTATGTCCATGGGAAGCTCACAAGGGTATCTGGACATAGGAAAGCTGAACACGAATTGACGGCTTAATCAGGAAGATAGTAACTTAAACGGTTTCATTTACGTGTTGTTGCTTTGAGATGCTACATTATGAGAACGGTAGTAAGTACGATATCTTGTCAAGGAGATTCTTCAGAATTCTACCTGATCACAGACAGTATTTATACTGATCAACGAGGAATCGTGGTTATTGCAACTGTATTCGACGAAGTGACAAAGCCACTTTCATCCATACTTGTTGATTATCACTAACCCTTTCATGCAGGTAATTCTGATGGTCGCAACTACTGGATCAAGACAAGTCAAGATTCATAGCCACATGCTCATACTCGATTGACATACATAAAGACATCATGAAAGCTCAAGTACATGTTTAAAGACTTTCGCTACTCTGATACCGCACGTCCTTCTTGAAGCGACAAAGTGTTAAAGTTAAAGAACTTCAAGAAAGATGTCTTATTCAAGCTTTCAATCTCAAGAAAAGTATGAGCATGTTGGTCCAAAAGTCACAAGTACACAAGATAGCGATAATGTCTCAGGATGAT
This sequence comes from Tanacetum coccineum, assembly GCA_026074375.1. Classification (NCBI taxonomy): domain Eukaryota; kingdom Viridiplantae; phylum Streptophyta; class Magnoliopsida; order Asterales; family Asteraceae; genus Tanacetum; species Tanacetum coccineum. Next base: position 11,358 of record BQNB010036144.1, read on the forward strand.
GATAAGAGATTATGCTTGGTTGATGATCTCAAAGGAGCTCAAGTTCACATACAAGTCAAGCTATTTGGAACAAGCTCAAACCTAAAGTCAAAGATCACTACATCATGTTTACAAGATGAAGTAAAGAAAACAAGTCTGCGAGCACAAGACCGAAGACAAAGCATAGTATGCTAGGTTTAAGTTTTTGTAAAATGGAGTGACCTCTCTTAGGGGGAGATTGTTAGGATCACAAAAAGTATTGGTCACTTCTATTATATCGTTAGATAGCTTGTATAATATTATTTGGAACCTTAATAGGCTAGTTAGTCCAAAGCCTATGGAAAGCCCATGGAAGCCTAGTCTTAGCTGGCCATATGATAGGTATTTATACCCCTCTCCATGCCTTGGAGAGGGTTGGTTGTTCACTTTTCTCAATTTCACTAATCTAATATTTCCTTTTTCCTTTCTCTCTCTCTAGAAGTGTTCATCCATCTTTTCTCTCTCTAGTTCTTTATATATTTGATTATGAATTTAGATAATCTAGTATTCTTAATATATTCAAGGCTCATTTGGTATCTTAATAAACTTAAGAGTTAAATAGGTATATTGCTAAGCATATTAACTTATTTATATATTAGGCATGTAGACGACGTCATTTAGCATTAAATGGGATTGTTTTGAGTTAATGTTGAGTTGTTGGGTTTAGTGAGTTCTTAGTTAGACCATTAGCATGTTATATTTTTGGTTTTGATATTATTTGTTGGCCTATTTCGTTACAAACTATGCATCGATTGATGAAAGTGTACTCACCACTCTTTTTTGGTGTGTAATATTTAGATCATTCTTCTCTGTCTTTGTGCATGCTCACACACATAGTGCTTTGCGGTGGTGGAAATTCAGTGCTTCTATGGTTTTTGATATTTAGGTCGAAGTGCTTTTTCCATGTTACATAGATTTAGGGGTATGTTTTGTTGTTGTTGTTGTTTATTTGTTTAACTTTGGTTATGTAGCGTGTGTGATATTTTTGATATTATGTATTGTATTTGATATTTGGAAGTGTTTAAAGAATTTGGAAATGATGTATTTCATGTAAATATTTTTTCTTACGGGCTTCAAACTATGATTTTGGTTCTAGGATATTTGGGACCATGTTAAAAATATTGTATTGGCAGCTGTATCATTGATTTTGGTTCACATATAAGGTATGTTTTTTGTTGTTGTTGTTCATTTGTGTAAGTGTCATTATGTTTTAGGCGTGCAAAGTTTTGGAAATGGTGTATTGCATGTGGTATTTAGAAGTGAATTTAGTTTTTTTACCTGATTTGTTTTATTTCCCGCAACTTGAAACGACAATTTATGTTCTAGGACGTCTATGGAGGGCATTTTGACATTTGGCCGTAAGTATTGGATTTGCTCTGTTCTTTATTGGTATATGGGTTTTACATAGGTCGTTGATTTTGTCTGTTAAGCATAGTATGTGTTTAGGTGCAGTTCGAAGATGTTATTGTGGCCGTATATTTGTGTGTTTACATTGTCTGAAGAGTTGCTATAAAATAAGTGACGTCTATTGTTTCATTTTTTGTCTGAAAAATGCCTTTTGATGCAACTACTTTGCACTTATTATTCGCAACACTTTTTTGTTATATACAAAGCTAATGGGTTCTAATATGCCATCATCGTTTATACCGATGCAATATTTATCTGCTGTTTGGACCCATGAATAACATTCATGCATATGATGATGGTGATTGGTTATTTGTTTTAAAATTGTGGCTTTTTTATTCATTGCACATTTTGATTTTTAGCTTTGTATTAGAGGTTATTAAAATGTCATTTTGCCTTTCATACATGCATGTGATGATGGTGAAGAGTTATTTATCCAACCAAAATTAGGGCTTTTTGATTCATCACACGTTTTGATATGTGCCCGTAAGTATTAGATTTGGGTTGTTCTTTTTTGGTATATAGCTTTACGTAAATCATTGATTTGTATGTTAAGCATGGTATGTGTTAAGGTGCATTTAGTAGATGTTATTGTGGCCTTATGCTTGTGTGTTTACATCAGCTTAATAGTTGATAAAAATACATATTACATTTACTATTTCATTTTTTAGACAAACAATTGCCTTTTGTTTTAACTGACTGGTACTTTGTATTTGCAATGTTTTTTCTTCATGTATGAAGCTCTTAAATTCTGATAAGCCATTGGTATTTGCAACGTTATTACAACTTATATGAAGCTGCTAAGTTCTGATAAGTCGTGATCGTCATTTCTAATGCAATATTTATCTGATATGTGGAGCCACGTGTAATTGCCTTTGTCTGCTTTGTCAAGATCTTTGATTTTCCCGTCTCCGATTTTAAGTAGCCAAGATAAAAATGTTTTGATAGTGGTGTTTTCTTCTTCAAGCACACATTTAGATATATTCTAGCAGCATACGAATAAAAATGTAAAATATTAAACATCATGCGGTTTATGGTTTAGGATATTTGCTTGAAAATCAATGTGCTATGTTTTTGGTTTAAATACGTTTTGTATTTGGCTTTGCGCCGCCATTTATAAATGCATCTGATGATGGTGTTTGGCTATTTATTCCAAATTAGGGCTTTTTGATTTATTGCACATTTTGATATTTAGCTTTGCATTAGAGGTCAAATATTTGTTGTTTTCCCTTTAATCCATGCATGTGGTGATGGTGATTAGTTATTTATTTAAAAATTATCGTTTATTAATTCATCGCATGTGACTATAAGTATTGGTTTCTCTTTTGGTATATTAGGTTTTACATTTGTCGTTGATTTGTCTTTATGGCATGGTATGTGTTTAAGCGAATTTAGTAGATGTTATTGTTCCTTATGTTTTGTGTTTACATTAGTGATTAGCTGCTATAAAATTATGATGTCTACAATTTTATTTTGGGGACAACCAATTGCTCTTTGCTTCAAAACTTATCTTGCAATTGGTGTGATATTTGTATGTTTTTCGTCTTATATGAGTTGATAATTTTTGATAAGCCGTTGGTATTCGCAAATTTATTTCGTCATGTATGAAGATACTAACTTCTAATAAACCATTATCGTCGTCTCTAATGCAATAGTTATCTCGTATTTGGAGTCGATAATTGCCTGGGTCTGATTTGTCACACGCTTTGATTTTTACGTCTTTGATTTTAGGTAGTCAAGCTAAAAATGTTTTGATGTTGCTCTTTTCTTTTTCAGGCACGCATTTAGAAATGTACTAATAGTATACACATGAAAATATAAAAATTTAAACGTTGTGTGATTCTGGGTTTGGGAAATCTGTTTGAAAATCGACGTGCCATGTTTTTTGTATCAATACATTTTAGATTAATGCAATTGAATATGTTGCTGAGAATTCCTTGAAATATGATGTTGTGAGATGTAGTCGTGGTTTGTAAGTTGATTCGTAAGTGTTGTATGCTTTGTTTTATTTGATTTTAATGGTACCTTGGCTTTACGCGTCCGATAAATTTAGAAACTTATTAAGGATATGTTCTTACATTTGGGTTGAATTTTTTAGGTTGCTATGTATATTGTACTCGGGGATTTTTGCTCATAGTACGAAGACAAGTTTATGGAAGAATAATTCAAGTACCAAGTAGTGATGTGGCAGAGTTTTACATCATGAGAGTCTCTTATTGGCTAAAACCCACAAGGAATGACACACGGGTCTGACAAGAAACACATCTAGGACAAAGAATTTGCACTAAATTTAGTGCAAAAGAAACACAAGTGCTCTGACACACGGAATGCCACGTTAGCAATCCGTGTGCTCACTCAATTAATCCAACGGACAAGAGTTGAGATCCAATGATTGGCTTGAATGAAGGGACGAGACCATGGGAGCGTATAACAGACTCAAGACCTAGAAACATCATTGGAAGGCTATAAATACAAGCTCACACCTCACACACATCATCTCCTTTTCCCTGTATTTTTAGTTAAGTAGCTTATGTAATTTTTTGTTTAAAATGTAATTTTCTTTTTAAGCTCTTATAATCTCATTTTCAAGTATTGTAATCAATTTGTCAAATCAATGAAATCTTAGTTTATTAAATAAAATCTGTTTTTGCTTATTGAGTTCTTAAAATTCCAAATGCTTTCTACTGTTTTATAAGCTCTTGATACTTTCTCATAAGCTCTCAAATCCACTAATAAGATAGCTGTTAACTCAACTAAGCTCTCAAAAGCTTAGTTGAGCTTATCTTACTCTAAACCACTCCAAAAATTACCAAAGCTTAAAAATGGATGATGGACCAAACCTGGAAGGGTCCATAGACCTCACTGGCTTATTCTAAATAAGCCAGAGCTTGTAGACTAGCTCATAAGAGCATTTGTAAGCCTTGTTTGTGCAAAGGCACTTGTGAGTTCTCATTTTCCTTTTCTAGCCTAATTCCTGCATATTTAGCTTAATATTGCTTATTCTGCTTATTTGTTTGCTTATTACTGTTAGTATAGCTTACTTGTGCTTATTGTAGTGGTTATTTGCTTGTTATGCTTTGTTATTAGTATTAAATCATAGTTTGCTTATGTTTTGTCTTAAAACAGTTAAAAAACCAAAAATATTAGCATAGTTGTTAGCTTATTGATTCTGGCTTATTTGCTTATTGAAAAATGTTCATTAAGATTGTTATAAGCTGTCTAATATCAGGTATTTGATTTTAGTTCTTTAAATCTCTTTTTCATAAGATAAAATGGATTTGATGAATTTTAAAAGGGTGTTTGGTTCAAACAGCTTTTAATCAAGTTAATGTTGTTTTGGATAACTTGGTTCTTTAGATTGAATTCAAATCTATATTTGAGTTTATAAGAGTAGGATTTAAGGGCTTTATTAAGTTTAAATTTGTTTTAGTCTAGTTAGTTAGTAGCTTATTCAATCTGTTAGAATTTAAGTAAGTCTTATAATCATTTTTAGTTTAATTGTTTTCTAGTTGTTTTCATTGCATCCCTTGTTGTTGTGTTAGTGTTTTATTAAGTATAGAATCCAGGTCTTAAGCCTGCATTTGTTTAAATTGGTTTTGGTTCATAGATATGCACACTGCATCAGATAGAGAAAACATGAAAAAAGCCAATTTCAAGCTTAAAAATCAATAGGTGAAAGTAGTTTTTAGCTTACCAAAATTTGAGCACAAGTAGATTATAGGCAATTCTAGATAGCATAGGGCTTATGTTAGCTTAATTAGCTTATTTTCTTATATGTTTTTAAGCTTATATTTAGTCCTTTGTCTTTTCAATAAATTCTAAAAAAACCAAAAATATAGTAGCCTGTCTGCATGTTGTTTTCAAATAGCTTTTTCATTAAGCTCTTGTAGTTCAAAATAGTTTTAAAAAGCATTTTCAAAATGTTAGTAGTATAAGCTTTCAGTAAGTGCAAGCCATTTTGTCTTAAGTCCTTAGTTGCTAGTTTAAATTTAAGCCTCAAAGTCTGCCTCAGGGTCTGTTTGGTTTCAAAGTTTGCATAAGTGCTTATTGTGATTTTTCTGCTTATGGCTTATATCCTTGTGCTTATTTCTTTCATAAGTAGCTTATTAGGGTAAACTTAAATAGTTAGTAGCTTATTGATCTTAGTTTTCAGCTTATTTCATTTTCTTAAGTTCTTAAATTTTGAAAAAAAAGCCAAAAAGAAAGTTAAGAGTTAAGTCTGTCTTTTAAGCTGATTTTCAGCTTATTTAGGGAATTTCATAAAAAGTTTCTTTTATTAAAAGTGTTTATTTTCAGCTTTTCTACAACTTTGTTTTTTAAAGTTTTTTAAAAAAAAGGGAAGATGGAAATCGAGGGTGAGCAAGGCTCGAACCCCCGACCTCAACATCCTCACCCTTTATAAACGCCTCACAACAAACACTCACTACCAACGTGCCCTGGGGTCTTTTTCGTTATAGCTTCACAAAATTTAGTATTTGTATTCGTTTTTCCCTTTTAGGTTAATAAGCTGTTTAAGCTTATTTCGTAGCTTATTCGATAAGCTGTGTAACCAAGCTTATTTTTCCTAGGTTCTTATTAGTTCAAGCTATTTTCTATAATTTTTTCAGAATTTTTATAATTAGTTTAGTATTTTTAAACATTTATTTTTATTAAGAACTTTAAAAATTCATAAAAAATAGAAAAATAATCAAAAAAATATAATTCTTTTTTAGAAAATTTTCTTTTATCATATAGTTTCTAGGAAAATTAGTTTTGCTTTTGTAGGGTTTAATTTGCAAAATTTCATTTTTTTTAAGAACGGGATTAGTTTCCGTTCTCGTTTTTCGTGTTTTTAAGCTCATTTCAATTCCGTTTTTGTTCTAGTTTTCTTTAAACTTACTTTTTAGTCAATTAGAGTCTATTAAAAGAGAAAAATTCATTTTAGGTTTAATTTTGGAAATTTAGGGTTTTTAATCACCATTTAGGGTTCCCGTTTTGCGTTTTTATTTAAAGATTAATTTCCCGTTATTAAAGTTAGGTTTAATTGTCCTTTAATTTGCTCTCTTTTAGGATTTTAGAAAACAAATCATCTTCTAACCAATTCAAATCATTGTCCAAACAACAAACGTGGTCTCAATTTCATAAATCTTCGAGGAATACGACCCGGTAATCTTTACCGGTAAATATACGTATTATTATATATAATTGTGAAAATTATCCTTTCTTCCTTTGTCCTCAAGGGTAGTTTGGTAAATTTATATACTTATTATATTATATTACGTGTATAGAATTGCTACAACCAGTTGCGAATGTTTATTTGTCATCATTAAAACATAAAGGAGATCCTATTCAATGTTGCACCAACATGTGTAATATACTCAAACATAGTTTAGAACTGTAATTTTGGCCCAACTTTAAAAAAAATATAGTACTTACTGGTGACACTATAGTTTTAAGAGCGTCTAATAGATAGGAGTTGTTTGACTAGCATTTACCGATCAAAAAATTTACTCCAAAATTGCGAGGAGAGCCTAATATTGCATTCATTTTAAATTCTTAAGTGTGCCGGTAGTATATTAGATTCTAGAACTTGTTTTAGTGATGCATCCCGAGACTGTTAGTGAGATCGTGTGATTAGAATTTACTAAGTGATAAGAGGCATTAGGATAAATCCCGTTTTAGTCTATATTTTTTTATAGTTATGATGATCTCCTTGGTCATATAACTACCCCACACTCATTGCTTTGCACTCATCTTTAGTGCAAGATACCATAGGACACCCCCTCTGAGCCTATCTTTTTCAGAGTACTCGTGATTTTCCCATGGATTTCGAATTATTATTGAAGATAATTCTTTACACCTCACTTAAATGTTACACCCAAATCGCCTCCCCCTTGTATGTTATCATTTTTAGTACATTATTGTGATCACATTTGTTTAACCTTGGTTTTTTGTTTGCTTAATTACATAGTTGCTAAGTCGAGTTATTTGGTAGTGTACACGGTTTTAGGACGATTAGGATTCATTGTAGTTTTATTTTATGAAGAAAAGGGGAAGAAAGTCAATTTATTACCCCCATGTGTTTAATGTACTCTATGTTTATTGATCCTTTTAATCCGGGTCAATTAGTTAGTTTATTATTGAGTTGTTAAAAAACTAAAGTGTAGGGATGTCATTATAAATCTCGAGTCATGTATTATTTATTTCATTTCAGCATATTAATAATGGCAGTGTAAAAGTGTATATAAAAAAATATGAAAAAAAGAAAAGAAAAAGAATCGAAAAAATAGAAAAGAGGCAAAAAAAGGCAAAAAATGTTAGAGATATGGACTGCCATCCTGCTTATGTTTAATTTAAGAAAGAGTCTAGAAAACAAAAGAAAGAGTTTGAAGTAACTGGGTCCATGATGACTATCTTCAATACCAGACATCATCTTTGTGATTCTGATAGCATATGTATTAACCCGGTTTCTGCCTAAGTGTAAGGAGCGCTTCTTTCTTTTCACCTTTTATCTTTACATTTCTTTTTCATTTTTCAACCCCTTTAAAGTTTACCAAGACTTCATCACTAGCACCTTGTTGTGATTGTTCCAGTGCTAGCTCATGCCTTAGTTCACATTATTCCTTTATTTTCATTCAACTCCATCTTTCCTAAGGACTTATATTTCTATCTAATGGAATGTCCTCGGGTAGATCCCTCCGGTTCTGGTTGGATCATCGGACTTATACCTAACCCTAACCACCTGATGAGGTTGTGAAACTCCACTAAGTTGTACAACTCCCTAGGCAGTATACCTAACCGTTTTAGTGTAGTATAGGCAAGACTCGTGGGTTGTTATCGTTCTCTAGGGGAAGAGTGTGTGAAGGTCCGAACTAGATATAACTAAGGTCTACAGGATTGAAAGAAGAATATTTTTGTGTTTTTATATTTTAATGAAAGCAAATAAAATCTCGAGTTTGAATGTGGTTTGTTTTAAACTAATTATCTAATAATTAAACTAAATCTAATGTGGAGAATTCGTATGATAAAAAAGAAGTGTTTATTTAATCATGCATGATTCTTAGTATGCTTCTCCTAACTCTATTGCCTTGTCACACTTGAGATGTATGTGTAAGTATTTCCGAGAAGCATGAAAAATTACACGAAAACACCGTCTACGTGATACCTTGCTAGGGAGACGCACAAGTAAGGTAGTATGAATACTGTTACAAGTCTCCTAGGTAGATAGATGCGCATTAGAATACTTAAAAGGGATCATCCGTAGATGGGTAAGGTAGTATGAAGACTATTACCGATGGAATCCTTTCTACACAATCATGCTGCTCTAGGTCTTCGATACACTTAAGTAACTAGGGTTCTAGAGTCTAAACATGCATATACATCAATCAAAAAGCAATATTTTCAAGATCTACATACCAATTCACATGCAATCATAAGCAAACACTAATGAGATCTAGCCTAGCATGTTAAAGATAAGCAAAGAACAATAACCAATCAAACAATAAGACATATTGAAAGATTAAAGGATAAAAGAACTTTACTATATTAAAACAAGCGATTGGGGAAGGTACAAAAGGGTTGGGAAACCCTAAAATACTCCCAAAGTCAGCTACAAATCATTCTCTACCGAACTCCACTCCTAATATGCTATATGAAAACCTAAATTCGAGTTTGTATATATAAAAAACAATTGCGATGGCATCGCAAGAAATATTGACGCCGTCGCGCTGTCGAATCTTCTAGGGTTTCTTTATGACGCTACAGTCCAGACGCCATCACAATTTTCCTGACGCGGTCGCTAGCAGATCCAGATGGCGCCGCAAGCTTTCCTGACGCCGTCTCCACCATCTGTGATTTATTCTTCAAGCCTTCTTTTGGTGTAAAGTCTTACTCTTGTCCTGTTTCTTCTAAAATAGAGCCCAAGTCACGTGTATTTCCTGCAAATGTCTTCCAAGTGCTAAAATTGCAAAAAAGAAACGATTAAGCACATATTTTAAGCTTTTTTGCATGATTATAGGGGTTAATTGACCTCAAAAAAGTGTATAAATTTACACCTCATCAAATACCTCTACATTTAGGATTTGCTTGTCCCCAAGCAAATGAGCTTTTCTACCTAGACGATAGCAATATCGGGGGCATTTAACTTACTCTTTAAAGCTATTCATGGCACAACCAATTAGACCTTGTAACTAGAAGCACTAAAAACATACACTAGCACCTCACAATAAGTGTTTGGATTCTCTTTTTCTCTCGGGTGTATAATGAATTATAACAATATGGGAAACAGAAAATTTAATACACATTGCCTTTCATAGCATACAAATTACAATATGCTTGATAAAGGATCAAACCTCCACCGATAGGCGTAAGGACTAAAAGTTACTATCAAAGAGGTCTTTAAAGGGTTGTGAGGTGTAGGTGTAATATGGTAAACATGGAAACGAAAACGGATGAGAAATATTTGGGGAGTGACTTTTTGGATGAATTTTAGGGTGAAGTGGTGAGCTAATTATTTATAAGAATACACGATGATTTGGTTGGTAAGCCAAAAACCCGACCACTTGGAAAAAGATATACAAACTATACATAACTTTACATCAAACTCTTTCTTTTTCTTTTCTCTCTTTTTTTCATAACATCACTTGGGGTTTATAGATACACCCCTACACTTGAGCTTTTACATACTCGATACATGAACTATTCTAATGACCTGAATTAAGGTGGATCAAAATAACATAGAGATTATCCAACAAACATATGGGGGTATTGACTTAACTTTTCTTCCCCATTCTTCTGCAAAATAAATACTACCATAAATCTCAATCGTTTCAAAACTGTATTTACAAGGATAAAGACCTAGAAACCGTGTACTCAAATAATTAACTTGGGTTAAACGATAATGTACTAAAATGAGTACATACCAGTTAGGATAAGTAGATTTGGGTGTAACAATTGGTTTAAGGGTAAACAATGCTCTTTATTAACAATCTGGAGTCCATCGGAAAATTACGAGAATCGTGAAAAGGAAAGGCTCAGAGGGTTTCACTAGGGGAATCCTGCACTAAAAATGAGTGCATGGCAAGGGTGTGGGATAGTTATATAGTCGAGGTGACCATAATAACAATCGCAGGTTTTAAAACATGGGTTAATCCTAGTGCCTCTTATCATTTAGCAAATCCTAATACTCACTATACGGTCTCGGGATGCATCACTAAAGCAAGTTTTAGAATTTAATACACTACCGGTACACTCTCATATAATTTAAAACCAATACCAGTGCTCTAGAAAAGGCGACAAAACCACATATACACATCCATAACGATGGAATAGATACATGTGATTGCTCGATCCTTAACTCGAGAAAACTAAAGGGATCAATTATGTTGGGTATCAAAGATGGATACTCGAATTCCTAAAGATCTAGGAGCGAACCTCACAATTTGGGGGTGGAATTTTTTTTGAGTGGCAGGGTTTTTGTGCTAGTCGTATAATTCCCTATCCAATGAGACGCTACTAGTACTTAGTTTCACCGGTATGTGCCATAAAAATTTTAAATTTGGGTCAAAATTACCTTCTATGCTATGTTTTGATATATTACTCATCACTTTAGGGACAAAGCAAAGACAAATGAAAAAATAGTTTCTAAGGCTTTTATTCTTCCCCGTACACTTATTATGAACATTGTCCCAATGTTCTACAAAGTACCCGTAAGCGAATAAAGGGAAAAGAAAAGAGAGCGAAAGAAACTAGTACTCCCCTAGTTTTGCTCTATGATGGAGACGAAACGAACGATCCCGGCTAAATCATCATCCAAGAATCGTCCACATAAAAGTCCTAAGAACTCCCGGGTTTTTTCTCATAAAATATAACCTGCAAATCAAAGACAAGAAACAACTATACCTAGCGTAAAATCAGCGGAATGATATATATACAACTATATGATTTAGGGTTTCTGACTCTACGAAAACAAATAAAGGATATGATTAATGTGTTAATGTAATCGTGGTTTTCTGCAGGTTTTAAGCAAGTTACAAATTTCAAAAATTATACAAAATTTTCAAAAATAAGAAAAAATACAAATTTTTACTGTGGCAGGGTGGTGACGCCGTCAAGAAAATTCTGACGCCGTCTCCACGTGCTGTAAAGAAAAAAAATTCTTTTCTTGAAAATTTTTTGCTCGCAACTCCCATTAGTATTTTTTGCAAAAATATAATGCGAAAACCACGAATATTATTAACACAATCACAACTCAAACAAACACACAAGAAGCGAATTAATCTAAATTGTTTATATGACTCGTTTGAAATGGTTTTTATAAACCGGATATTTTCCCCTACACTTATTTTGCAAAATACCTTTGATCGAGATTAAAACGAAGTTAAAATCAAAACAAAGCATGATTATAAAATTATTTTCAAATAATTTAAACAAACAATAAAGAATTAAAACACACATGACACACATAAATTGCAAGAAATTAAAAGATTGGGTTGCCTCCCGATAAGCGCTTGTTTTTGTTCGAGTCACGAGCCTGACTCTACCCATATTTAACAGATAAATGGGAGGGTTCCCTTACACTTAAGGTCAAGTGCGGCACCATTGTGGTAAGAAGGAGCCTTATGTTGAAAAAGTGGTTGTTGAATTACATGCTTTAAAATGGTGTGTTTCTTTAATTATACCATTCTTTACTTCTTTTGGCCTAACGGGTGAGTTAAGTCCTCTTCCTAAAAAATAAACTTCCTTAGATTCTAATTCCCAGTCATTTTCTATCATCTCCATATTCGAAAAATCAACACCTACGGATCCACTTTGTTCTAATAAACCTGGTTTAAAACCATAATGTATCTTAGGATCATCAATGCATGGGTGATAATAGCAATACGTATCCTTAGGGTGGAAAAACGCCATGTGAGGCGAAGGTGGTTTATTATTGGTTGATTTGTCTACTACCTTTATCCTAAAACTATCCGGACTATGGGGTTTGATGGGTGGGTCGGTTCCTCTTTTGTCTCCTAGATTTACATCTAAGTTGAGATCTTTTAAAACTAAAAAGCTTCAAGTTAATGCATATGTCCAACAAAACTTTAGTTTAAATTGTAAATTTTTTTCTATATGTGTAAAGCTAACAACTCTAATATTTATAAACAACTCATTTCCAAACAAACTTTATAATCCAATAAAGCTGCTTATTTATGATATTTTTTTATTAATAAATTATTATTTTTTACAAATATGTACAGTACTATGAATAACTTTAAATAAAATGACACTAAAAAATAAGAAATTTCAAACACTATTCTGAAGTACTAATATTTGGCACGTGTTCGGGTTAATTTAGGCAAGGATGAGATTACTTGCATCGTGGCGGGGCAAGCTTACTAAGCTTTCAGCCGTGGCTTATGTATTCTCTTCCTTCGACTGTTTGCTTATTCGTGCTTCATACATAAAATAAGAGACCGAATTTGAAAGCTACGGTTGTTTGTGGAACGCCTTCGTTGTTTTTTTGTTGAATGTTATATTACTAGAACGCTTTTATTGGTTGGGAGGGTGTTTGCCAAGTGTTAATTGAGTTTGGTCAAACATTGAGGGCAAATAGTTACTCTTATTGCGTTCTTATACATTTATGGAATGTTTGGATTTTGGCCTTGCAATATGCTTATTGGGTTCCCGGTGGGCTTTACGACATGAAAATGATGGTGAAATTGATCATAAGAGGTTGTGATGAGTCTGCGGGGGTGGGGGCATTAAAGTTGAGATTCTCCGCATCTTGGCGGGGTAACACCATGGTCATCAAGCCTGCTAAACAAACTCCCCTTACAGTTCTCTTTTTCGCTCACCTGTCGAAGCTGGTAAGCTCATTGACTAACACCATCTGTAAATTTCATAAATCGAGTCACCTTGAACGAAGACACGATACCCTTCTTGAAACATTATATAACGACGAACAATGTAAGCCTGATAACTTAGGGGGTGTTTGGAATAACCTTTATTGGGGGCTTGTGGCTTATTTTTAAAAATTCTAAACTATATTAAGAATGAGATAATGATACCCATTGTTTGTTGCGTGGATTTTATATGTTGTTGTGCTTATCTATTTACCTACTCATAGCTTTTATCACATTAATAAATATAATCGGAATCTCTAATGTTAATCCATGTATTGTTAGTTCATAAAAAGCACATATCATATGAGTATTTTATGAACCGTTTAGAAGCTAAAATATTTCTAGTGTTGTAGGAACCTTCATCTGCAAAATCACATGAAACTGCTTCTTGCAGCTTTCTCAATGTGAACCAAATCTTCCAAAGGCTCTAATGAGGTTAATCAAGATGACGAAGATTTCGTGTTACATAAGAGGTATCTTATGATTCTGATTGCTTTGAGAGCGTCAGTTCTCAACTTCTTGGTAACTACTTAGCCTTCTTATAATGTTTTTAAGTTTCAAAACAAGTTCGAGCAAAAGACTTAAGAATAGCACTCCAAATCACTTTCAGGGATGTTGATGCAAGTTTATCCACGACGTTGTTCAACAAGTGATCTAACGCTCCGCCGCAACGCGCAGGTTTAAAGCCTTGTTATTTACTATTTTTCAAAATAAAAAGACAAACTCACTTACATATTTCTATTTATCTATCTACTAATATTATGTAAAAGTGTGTTAAATTTAAACAATTACTTGCACTTCTTAAAAACTATAAAAAAACATATAATTTACATACACATATTTAAAGTGTAGGTGAAACTATATATTTGCTCACACTTGTTAAAAAGTGCAAGAAAAAGTATACATTTAGCCATTTACTCTATCTTTTAAATAAGGGTTGGGAAATAATACTTTTACTCACACTTCTTAAAAGGGGCAAGTAAAATTATACTTTTGCACACCCCTTTTGAAAAGTGTGGGTAAAACACTAGACTTGTACGCATACTTTTCACGAAGTGTGGTAAAACTTCATATCTCCTCACACTTTTTATAATATGTAAGCAAAACTTACACTTTTCCTTACACATTTCAAAATGTGTAGATAAAACTTGAACTATGCTCACACTTTTTTCTAAAAGTGTAAGGATGTGTGGACTTTTCTTCACATTTTTTATATGTATCATTAAAAAAGGAGAAATGATAATTTCCTCCTACTTTATATTCCTACATGCTAACAAGTGGCACAACAAACGGTTTTGATGAAGAAAGATAGTTAGTGGAAAACACATGTTATATTTTTGTATGGGTAGTAGGATAAGTAGGAAAGTATCACTAAAAGACCTTTTCTTGTAGTGTGATATTGTAGGGGAAAAGGTACCTAAACAACTTTCAAGAAACTAATTAGCACTTTTTAAGAACGTGCTTGGGAAAATAGAATAGCCTAAAGAACATCTAAATAAGTTTATCCAAACGCCCTTCACCATTACACGGAGCTTGTGTATTTTCGTAGTTTTACATAACAAGTAAAAGTACTCGCGCGTTGCTGCGGGGCGGGTTATTTTTTATTGGTGTGCTTAGGCATAAGAACTCGCGTGTTGTGGCGGCGCTAATTTTTTTTTACTTAGGGTAGGCGGGTTTTTTTTTCGCGCCGTTTATTTTAAAGTTATTAAGTACGCACGTTGCAGCAGGGTGTTATCTTTATTTTATTTTTTATTTATTTTGTGCGGGATTATTTTTTCGGTCTCATGGTTAATAGTTTTTTTTATATGGGCCTATGTATTGGGCCTCATGGCGCGGGTATTTTTTTTATCTGAATAAAGTCAGTATTTTGTAAAAAAAATTATTATGTTGTGCCGAACAATTTTTTTTTTAATATTATTTTGTGTGGGTTTATTTTTTTGTCTCATGTTTTATAGTGGTTTTTTTTATACGAGCTTATGTGTTGGGCCTCATTGCGCAGGTATTTTTTGATCTGAATAAATCAGTACTTTTGTAATTTTTTATTTTTATTTTGTGCCAAGTATTTTTTTTTTTTTTATTGCGTATTTATAAAAAAAAAAAATTGGGTCGGCCTAAACTGGGAGCCCATTGGGCCGAACACTGTAGCAGCTACAGTAAAATGAATAGTAACAAAAAGAAGAAAAAGATGTCGTATTATACATATTATCATTTGAGATGTCATTGCTATGGTGCTTAAGGAACAGTGATCGGACCATAGTGATTTTTTGGGCTCCCATTTTTGGGCCGGCCCATTTGCTTTTTTTTTCTTATTTTTGGGCCGGCTCATTTGGTTTTTTTTTTCTTAGTATAATAATGCGGAACATAAAAGTACGCAATATAAAAAAAATTGACGAATACAAGTCAACCCCGTTGCAACGCACGTGCACATTCTACTCAATATTCGTTCAAAATCAATTCAAAAAAAGTTATGCCCCGCCTCGGGCCGGCCCATTTGGGTTTTTTTTTCCTTTTTTACTTAGTCAACATTTATGGCACGAATATAATAACGTAGAACATACAAGTATGCAATATAAAAAAAACACGCCGAATACAAGAAAAAAAAAACTAAAAAAAAAAATTAAGTGTCCACACCAATTATAAAAAACCCCGCCCCGCAGCAACAAAAAAAAAAGCCGTCCCGCAGCAACACGCGGGTACCTTTGCTTGTTACTTTTCAAATGTGTATGAAGATAATATGCCCAGAGCTGATCTGATCGCTACTAACTTGGTTTGAGTATCTACAAGTTGGACACTTGGAGTTTTAACATCCGAAGATATTGCACACAATAACGACTTGAGATTCTTGTGATCCGCTTTTTAGTTCTAATATCATAAGTAAATGCCACATATTGACATACAATCTTGAAATCATCATGCTACATACAGTATGCATGTAAAGTTGTAGACTATCATAAGTTTGTTAGCCTTTATTATTATTAGTATTATGTATTATGTATTGGGCTCAAGCCCGTTTCTAGAATACTCCATGTAATCTATATGAGCCCAATACATAATATATAATACTAATAATAATAATACGGGCTAACAAAGTTATGCAAGCAGAGTGAGATCTCATCCAACATATATCCATTCATTGTGGAACATAAACTAAGGCCAGATGTAATAAGAACATCCTGCAACCAACTTTAACACCGCCACCTCAACGGCACATGAGCTTTATCTCTCTACAACCAACTTCACCACCAATTTAGTGTAATAAGACAATTAACTTCACCGCCAAAACTTACCCCACTTAAACACATATACATCTCACAAAAACCATTTAATAAACACACACACAACAAACCTCCCACGACTCGGTCTTGGGGACGACCGAGTCTTGCACTTTTCCCATCTAAGACGCGTCGAATGGGGGTACCGTAATAAGGAGGACGCGCCCTCCTTGTCCGAAGACTCGGTCTTCACCTCCTTATTACGCCCGGTCTAAAGAATCTTCACATACTATTTTTAAACATAAGAAAATGTACACATTTGGATACATGTGCTGGTTCATATGAGATAACTAACCAGTTTGGTTCTGGTGATGACACGTTTCTACGCAAAACGCAAAGAGATGAAAATATACGTGATTTGGCTTCTCGGAGACAAAGAATACACATTATGGAAAAATGACTTTGCAAGGTAACTCGCCACTTTCACCCCTGTTACAACATTATCCCTCACACTTAAATGGTAATAAATGTTTTATCCATACCTGTGAAATACTATCCGGGAATATAATCAACAAAATATTAAGTGAACTAATATGTTTTTCTTTCCAAACAATTAAATGATTGATACAAAATTTGGTATAATACGAACTAATAGTCTTCTTAATAGGAAAGTAATAAATAAAACATTAAGTCGGATCATTGAAGAAAACAATGACGCCCTTGAAGGAGGATCATTAAGCATCGCCATCATCATTGCTTCTTGTGTAAATCCGGAGGTTTGTTCTTCTTCGCCATTTCTACGGACCTTGCGGCTAGACGCCAATACATCTTGAATATCCTGGCTATTTTCCCTCCGTTGTTGTAGACAGTGGCATCTCATATGACCGCAGAGAGCCTTTGCATGACACATGGTGTGATGAAAAGGCCCTGTGCAGGCATATAACATGGCACTCTCTACAACATAGGAGACAAAATAGCCTAGATATTCCAGACGTGTTGGCTTCCCGCCGCAAGGTTTAAGAGGCTGTACAAATCTCGAAGAATATCAAGCTTCCGGACTTACACAAGAAGCATGATGATGATGGCGATGCATAATGATCCTCCTTTGAAGAGTGTCATTGTTTTGTTTTAGATAAAAAATTTTGGGACTAGGACATATTTACTTTGAGGAAAGTGATATACCAAAAATTAACTATCAACCATCCCTCATATGTGTGCATATGTATACATTACGTTGGATCATTACGAAGAATATAATACAAACAGAGCATGATTTACAAGGACTAATTACAACCATAAAAAGGAAAATCTTTTACTTAGTAAGGAAAACGTCAAGTGGGATATTCGTATATCAAAAAAAAATCAAATCATACTTTATATAGTAATAATTAAATTATAATTATTATTCTTTTAGAATATTTTGAATTAAAAAAACTTGGTTATTTCCAAATTTGAAAAAAAAAATTATAAATTCGTTTTTGTGGACTCATAATAGAAAAAAACCATAAAAACTACATGTGTCGAAAATCAAATAGAAAAAAAATATAAAAAGCGGATGTGAATTTTAAAACTTAAGTGCCACAAATGTAAATTTTAGAAAAAGCAATAATATAGATTTCAGATAATAAGTATTAAAAAATAACTTCCCCAATTTTTCACTGATACTTCTTCTTTAACCTTGGATACACCCAAACCCTAATTAACTCGAACATCGACCAATCATTAACCCTAATTAGTCACTCTTTGTAGGTCTCCCAATCATTTAAAAAAAACCCATCTCTATCTCCAACCTTAACATCCCTCATTGCTGCCCGCTGCCACCACCGACCACCATCGTTCGCACACCTATATGGCGGCCATCTAAATATCCGGCAGTTTCACCTCCATAGTAAAGAAATCAAAACCTTAATCATAATCATCTTCTTTAGTCTCCTTACTCAAGTGGTTTGTTTAATCATAATCAAAGGTATGCTTTTTGGTTTAAAAATTTAAATAATATCAATAACTAATAGTGTTTTTTTAGGTAATTGAGTTGCGGGTTTATGTTTTTGTGCTTTGACTGATGATTTAGGTGGGTAGGATTTGGTTATTGCTTAGCTCAATTGTATATAAGATTAATGAACACCCATAAAGCAAGCCATATACAACTCAATTGTATATAAGATTAATGAACACCGTATTGTTTGCTCACTTTACAAAATTATATAGTGGTTTGAGACACAACTAAGTTGTTTCAAGCAAATAGCTATGCAATAATTTTGACAATTATCATTGAAATCATTGAGCACTTAGTGCTAAAGTTGGGAATCATGCAAGCTGTGTTATATTGACTGTGTAACTTTTGACATATCGCGAGGATGTCTTAGTTGACTAAGCCATCGCAACACATTTAGTAAAATCAACCCATTTAAAAACAAAATGAACCCATAAGACCATAATAACAAAGGTCTGAGTTGTAATTGCTTGAGCAAGTATGAATAACACATCATATTGTTGTTAATATCTATTAGATTTTTATCACACAGATAGAGTGTTTTGGAGTAATTAGCTAGCAAATATTAGGTAAGTTACTCTTGAACTAATACTAAAGACTTAATTTACATGGTGATTCTGATTTCTTATTGCAAATTTGCAACTGCTAACTTGGTTATTTTGTTTTGAGATTTTGACCCACACATTTTTTTAATGTCAGATTATGGCCATAAAAATGTCTTGAGAGAATAAGCTTAAGTATATCAATAAGAATTGTTTATTATGTGGAAATTTGCTTAAGATTGATCAACCTCCCAACTACATTCCCTATCCTTAGACAGAATCTTGGAGTTTTGTCGCCTCCTTATGGGTGATTGAGGGTATGGTAAAAAAAATATTGACTTTTTCATTTAAATTGATGTGTCATTTAGTTTTCTAAAATATGCAACATGTGGTAATTACTTTAGTAAATTACGACGGGTCAAATTCTGATGTTAGAAAAAATAGTAGATACGTTATGATTAGCTTAACAACACAAACATTGGACACGGGATGATCAACATCCTAAACTTAGTTCTTTGTTAGGAAAGGATGTCGGTAATGTCGCTAAGCTTACTTTTGCACCAAAAACTTGGTCGGGTACAAATTTTACTTTAAACCACTTATTCTTTTTTAGGACACATTATCAGTAGTTTTTAGCTTGCCTTAGATGCATACACGGTATTTATGCTTATTCATTGTTTCTTATACTTTTCTATTAGGCCTGTAATCATGTTTGTTCCTAATATGAAGTATTTTTAATTGTGTAGATATTTTGGAGCGATGAGGAATTGGAGATGCTCAAGATAAGTAGTTATCTGTACAACGAAATGTTGAAACATAAGGATTAAATTAAGGAGTTCTCTTCCATACAACATGTATGTCCAGAACCAATATTTTGTGCAAGCTCGCTGATTATTTCGTGAGATCTATAATTGTTTAGGAAATAGGAAATAAAGCAATGTTGCTCATGAGGTTATTATATCAGCACAGGTTCTTGACTGCTTCCCTGAATATTTTGAACATGTCACGGTTCACAAATTTAAGTATGCATGTGCTCTAGGTATAACATCTTATACTCCACTTTTTATCTTCACTTTGTTATAATTCTTTAATAGTTGCAAAGTCTTTTTAATACATTCTGGATAATGTTACAGTTGAATCTCGAGCTTGGATGTGCAGGAGTGCAACATTGGTATCTTAAACTGATAATTCTTTACTACTCTCTCCGTCCTATTCTAATTGTCCGCATTACTTTTTTACTTTGTCCCTAAAAAATTGTCCCCTTTCTGTTAAAAAAAAGTTGTAAATTACTAATTTTCCTATTTTACCGAGGCCATCTCATTCAATCTTTTAAGAAAATTAGTTGCTTTCTTTGATGCATCTAAGGGGTAAAGTTGTCATTTTGATCATTATAATCTACATTCATTGTACTTATCTTTTTTTTTGGTAACCATGGTTTTCGCTCTTTAGGCTGACTAATCCACGGGGTTTGAACCCACCGCCACACATACTCAAACCAGGTATGGTATTGATGATTACTTCCATCTTAGAGATCAAAGAGGGTGTAGTTCCTTTTTATAGAATAGACATAAGGTGTTTGGGTCTAATCTTATATTTAATATGTTTGCGAGAACTTTGCGTCATTTACATTTGGAAACTAAATGACCATTTTGCGCAATGAAAAGTTAAAATGTGGGCACCAATAGGAACAAAGCTTTAGCGTCAGCCATCACGTATCACTTATTTTTTACATACATTGTTTTTGTTCCTTATTGTGTTGATCTGTGATGGTTTCTTTTCGTTTATTTTAAGTGAAGAAGGCTTAGGTATCAAGTATGAATGGTATGATGTTCAATTTCTAATACACAACATGAATGGTCTGATGTTCAGCTCCTTACTAAGACTATTAGTGTGACTATTGCCTATATGAACTTTGTGTTTCTATTCCCCAAATTTGAACTTTGTTTCTCTGTTCTATTTACGGAATGAACTACATTCAATTGGAAATAAGCAAATTTCCATTCACTAAACAATAACATTGTTTTTTTCCATGACATGTTGTTTTGATGATGATATGCAGATTATTCTTATCAAAATAATGTTATCGACAGATTAATCTGAACATGAGATGGACCAAGGAGGAGTAAGAAAGGAAGTGAACATCTATGTTGTATTTATTTGTAACTATATGTTCAGTATTCTTTAGTAGTTTGTACTTCAATTTTCTATTAGAGTACAAAGAATTTTTACTCCGTTTTTGGTTTTCAGTTTTGCTATAGTGCCATTTCTTGATAGTGTTAAGGATAAGAGAATATGATTTAATGGATATACCTTAAATTTTTAGCGTACAAAGAACTTCAACATTTCATCAATAACATATTTCTTTCCTATATTTACTTTTTTGTATGGAGCTGTTTTAGTTTTTCTTTATTCTCTTATATTTTTTTATTTTGATTAAAAGTACATGTAACGACAGTGCATATGCATAGTCTATATATATGATACTGATCGTGGTTGTGAAGTGCTCATGTTGTGCTTCTATCAATTTTATAGAAATTCAATGTATGTAATAATGTTATTGTACTGTTTAGGGATGTTAACCCATCTACATGATTTATTTTACATTTTTCTAATTGAATTTTTGACAAAAGTATCTTAAAATTGTTTTGGTGGTGTTTTACCTTTTTCGTATTACAAGTTCAAAGTCAACATTTAGTTGGTGTTATTGGCTTTTAGATCTATTTTATTAAAAGCATAATAACGAAATTAATACTTCATTAAAAATTTATGTTTGAGCCTCGTGCGTGCATGGGGATTAAAACTAGTTTAATTTGCTAAAGCAGAATGAAAGAGAAAAGGACAAAAGCTATAAATTAGTAACATACTTTTTGTTTTGTGCTACTATGATTAAGCTACTTCAAAAAGTATTAATATGAGTAAACTACCTTTAAAAAGTTACCAAAATGTGTAATCATTATTTTTGTGTACACTCCAGTTGCCACCTAAGATGCCATGTGTACAATCAAAGTTAACTTCTTTTTTTTTTTTTTAATTTTAATTAAAAATAATATATATATTTTTTAAAATAACGTAAGAAAAAAATTTAAAACAAAAAATTTTAAATTTTTATTTACTCTATTTAAAAATTTAAATAAAGTACGAAAAAATTTAAAAATTAAAAATTACTTTAATTAACGCAAGAATTTTTTTAATTTTTTTTAAATTTTAAATTACTTTAATTAAAGTAATTTAAAATTTCAAATAAAGTACGAAATTTTTTAAAAAAAAAATTATAAATTTTTATTTAAAAAAGAAAAATTAAAAATTACTTTATTTAAAAAAATTTCTACTTTATTTAAAAAAAATTAATAATTTGTTTTAATTTTTTCTTACTTTATTTTAAAATAAAATTATATTTTTTAATTAAAAATTAAAAAAAATAAAAATGTTGACTTTGACTTTGACTGTACACATGGCATCCTAGGTGGCAGCTGAAGTGTACAAGAAAAAACAATGGTTACACATTTTGGTGACTTTTTAAAAGTAGGTTACTCATGTTAATACTTTTTGAAGTAAGTTACTCATAGTAGCACAAAATAAAAAAGTATGTTACTCATTTATAGCTTTTGTCCAAGAGAAAACAACTAAAACAAATCAAAAAAACACAGTGAAAGAAAAAAAGAAATTACAAAAACATAGTTAAAATAAAAAATGAAATAACAAAAGCAGAAAGAAACATAACTTAAGATCGATGGCGAAGAAAGGCGCCAATGGGGGTAACCACTCCATCGTTAGAAAGAAAAAAAAAACTAAATGGCCTCATCTGAATTAAACCACGTGATTACCCAATAAATTTATTTGGATAGGGTTAGACACGAATAAAGACTTGCACATTTATTTTTAAAGGATACACCGCGTATACATACCAAGTTAAAGGGTGAAAGTTTGGTACATGGTCATATGGGATGCTTTCCTTTTCATTTTTTATTGTCTTTCAAACTTTACTAAAGAATGAAGGTTAAATGAGAAGGCTTAATTTTGATGGAATATGTGATGCAAAATAGTGATCAACTTGAGGTTCTTGACAAGGTTCTCAGTTAAAATTATGTTTGAAGATGTTATGAATTCATGTATTAGATCCTCACAATATTCACAAATCAATTTGTTTCTGATGGTATGTTTCTACACAAAACGCAAAGAAATGAATACCTTATTTGAGGCTCCCAGAGACAAGTAATGATATTCACAAGCACCACAAAACGTGACGTGAACACCTACAATATCACAGCACTAATGCCATATGTATACAACATCACGATATGCATAATTGTGGTGTGGCAAATACTTTTTGTGTGTGAGTATCACTTTCCCCAGAGACAAGCCGTACCCCTTATGGAAAAAATGACTCTACACCCATGTTACCCCAGCCTGATATCCCTCACATGTAATTGGTAATAAATGTTTGAGTTAATTACATGGATGGTCCCTGTGGTTTGTCCAAAATTGCATCTATCGTCCCTAAAAGTTAAAAGTTGCATGGATAGTCTTTAACTTTGCAAAAGAATTACACCCGTGGTCCCTCATATTAACTTTAGAGACTATCCATGCAACTCTAAACTTTGAAGAAAAGGACTACGGGTGAAATTCTTTTGCAAAGTTAGGGACGATAGATGCAATTTTGGACAAACCACATGGACCATCCATGTAATTAACTCTAAATGTTTTATCCATACCAGTGAACTACTATCCGGGAATATAATCAACAAAATTTTAAGTGAACATTTTTCTATCCAAACAATGGAAGCAGTGATTTACAATTTGGTTAAATACCAATTAAAAGTCTCATATATGGTAACTAATAAATAAGACATCAAGCATAGGTTTCAAAAAGGACCGATCACAAATAATTTACAATTCTAAAATATGCAAGCAAATATCAATAGAGAGATTGATTCAAAAAATAAAAAATCAAGCAAAGTCATATTTTCAATAAAAGATATACGAGGGGTTGTACTTTGTAAGGCATTCTGTATGATGCTAAGCGAGTCTTTCTTATTATGAAATTGAATACACGAAACCAAAAACCTTGTGATTTTGATACGGATACTCATTTTGTGGATTATAATAAAATCCTAAAAGAAAGAATCATATGTATTTTTGTTATTGTTGTTTACACTTTACTAACAAGCACGAGATCTCAAGCTACAAGTTCTCATTCAACAAACAGATTGAAAGTTGGAGGGGAGCCCTTGGTAACAAAGACCTTTCATGGAATATGTGATGCAAAATAGTGAGCAAGTTTATGTTCTCGAGAAGGTTCTCATTTACAATTCTCTTAAGGATGTTTTGCAGGATACTCTCATAAATTCGTGTTTGGATCCTCTAAGAATTATGAAATTAAAATAGATTGTTCGTTTCCTAATGTGAGGCCAAGAAAAGGACAAACAAACCTTCGTTTGCTAACTTAATTTCTCCTCACCCAGGTTAAATCATTTGTAATATGCCTTTCACATGCATAACACTAAAAAAAGTTGGTTCATATCAGTAAAGACTTAACATGAAACTTAAGAGGCAGTAAGAATTAGAGTTAATTTAGGAGAACTATACTTTTGAAAGTTCATAAAAGGGTATATTTTACAATATGGTAAAATATTTATTTATAAGAAATTATAGATGACTAAGATATTAACAAATTGAGAGCAATTTCTACCCATTTATGAGAATGGGTCAATTTTGGTTACGATATATTGCTAACTGGACATAGCTAGAATAGATCAAACCGACACCGAGGTAGCCTAGTAGTCAAGTCCTCACAAGAGGTCTCATATCCAGATCTCCCAAGGTAAACATCTTCAGGGGGCCTTAGAAAGGGTCATGGGATACTGCAGTTAGGCCGTGTACATCTAAGTCAAAGACTCGCCTTCCCCAAGAATTGACACATGGATGTATAAACCTCATCAAATGGTTTAAAATATACCTAAATAAAATTGTACAACTCCCAACAAATTTATTATTTTAAGCAAAAAATTCGAACGAGGACAATCATGAATTCATGATGCATCGCCAACAGCACCCGGCTTCTCGAGTAAATCAGAAAGCTTGATCTTCTTCGTCATCCTTACAGACTCTTGCACCTCGCGGCTAGAAGCCAACACACCCTGAATCTCCTTGCTATTTTCCCTCTGTTGGTGTAGACAGTGGCATCTTATATGCCTGCAGAGAGCCTTTGAATGACACATGGTGTCATGAAAAGATCCTGTACGGGGATACAAGATGGCACTCTCCACAACAAAGGAGGCAAAACAGCAATGATATCCAGAGGGTGTTGGCTTCCGGCCGCAAGGTGCAAAAGATTGTAGAAATGAAGAAGAAGATCAAGCTTCCATAAGAATCCTGACGACGATGGCGATGCATAATGATCCTCCTTTGAAGAGTGTCATTGTTTTGTTTTGAATAAGTTATGTTGGGTAACAGAAAAAAAAATCTCAACTAAAACATGTCTTGAAGAAAGTGATATATCAAACATTAACTCTCAACCTTCCTTGGTATGTGTTGTGTATACATAAAGTTGGATTTATTCTAGAAATATAAATTTAACAGAGTAGATTACAATAATAGATATACAAGGACTTACAGTTAACAACTATGGAGAGGAATAATAAAATTGCTAAATCAGCATGAAAAGAAAATGAAAACCTAAATACATAAAACATAGTGAAAGAAAAAAAAAGAAATTACAAAAACATAGTTAAATAAAAAGGAAATAACAAAAGCAGAAAGAAACATACCTTAAGATCGATGGCGAAGAAAAGCGCCAATGGGGGTAACCACTCCACCCTTAGAAAGAAAAAAAAACTAAATAGTCTCATCCGAATTAAACCACCCGATTACCCAATAAATGTATTTGGGTCGGGTTAGACACGAATGAAGACTTGCACATTGATTTTCAAAGAATACATCCCGTATATATACGAAGTTAAAGAGTGATAAGTTTGGTATATTGTCGATGTGGGATGCTTTCCATTTCATTTTACAAATCTCCACGTTGATGGAGAATCTAAAGAGATCAAAGATAGTAAATGAATTACGAAAGGAATCCAAAATCATGAAGTTCGTCAAATGAGTTATACCGCTTCCAACTTTCCAAGGATGGCTTAGGGTCAAAATCATATATCCTTAAGTGTAACTCAGTATTGCTTTTACCTCTATTGTTCACCCAACAACCATATCAAATAACACTTTTTTTTTACAATTTCAGCTGTTTTGGTTTAACTGCATAATTAAAAAATCATGTGTGCCGAACTTAGAGATGAACTAGCATCTTAGTGAATTATAGATGCAGATATTTTCAGTTTACTGGATGTTTAACATATTGTTCCAAAATGCACAAGAATATAGTTTTACTAAAACCAGATACTACTACATGGTATTACTACTCTTTTGATGTTTCTGCAATATTTTTTATATTGTACCAGTCGTGTTTACTTATATCATATTATATGCGAAGTATATTGTTTATCGACAAGAAGAAAAAATATTGTGTAAACTTCATCCTGTTTATCATATTTCCTTCTCAACCAACCACAGACTTGATTTTTGTACATTGTGGATGTACATGTTTCAAATTCACCTTTTAAGTTTCAATATCATTATATGGAAAAATAAACTACAGTTGCATAAGCAAATTTATATATATATGCAGTTGTTTATTACTATAGTAGAACAAATACTTTTCAAACGGCAAACACACCCACATGTTGGAACAATATGTTTTACTTAGACGTTAGTTGGTGAAAAATAGCCTATTTTTCCAGGAACCTTTTTTACAAACAAACTGAAAAAACTTAAAACTCGTTTAGACAGAAATTTTTGAGAAATTCTCTAAAAGAATGAAAATCTCAAAGGTTCAATGGTTATAGAAATTAATTAATAAAAACCGTACAAGGCCTAGAATGATCAGTGGAATACAAAATTTTGGATTCAAACAAACATTGATGGGGGATCTGAAAAATAGGAAATTACCAATAAATCGTAAACTTATTTAATAAAAACCAGCTACAAGCCTAGAATGATCCACGTGGAACAAATTTGGATTCAAAACAAACATGAGGGGATCTAGAAAATGGACCTTACCAATAAATCTTCACTTATTGGTGGATTGATGTGATGATGGAAACCTGGATATTCGGTACTAGACAACTAAACTGCATATGTAATCCACGATGATTAACTTTGATGTTGCATGCACTCAAGAACACTCAGCAGTGCTTGACCCTTGGCTTTCTATGGGCCAACTGAATTCCATGGGTAAGTGTTTAGACTATGTGTAATGGGCCGGTCGTCCAAATGGTCGACCTCCCTCCATTTTGGACGCTTCCACCCGTTGCATGGTGTTGGTTATGGTGTCGGTCCCCCTTTTTGCATAACTTAACTCAGTCGTATACTTGACCAAGTCCTCCTCATTTGTTTGTGTCGTATACTTGACCATGTCGTCCTCATTTTTGTGTGTGAGTGTGTCATCATCGAACACACATATTTTTACAGTGATAACTTTTCCTACAGAATTTTTTAAAAAGAAATTTTAATTGGTAAATTGTTGAGTTGAATTTGTAAAAGGTCTTTTTTCATTGTTAATTCTTGATATTGCCAACACAATCCTTTTTATAAAATTACAGTAATATTGTTCTTGTTCTGGTTGGAACTTCTGCGCTCCATTACTAACAGATTTATCAATTGATTGTTGGTAAATTATTGAAAGACACTAGCTAAGAAACTTGATTTATTGTGAAAAGAAAATTAAGAATTACAAAACGACGGTTTTCTCCATTGTAAATAGAAAAAACCACATGCTCTACAACATATATTTGATCTGCAGAACTGTATGGTCTCAGATCTGGCAAATTAACCCAAAGTGGTGAAAAAATTAAAGCTTTCACTGTATAAGGTTCACGTTACTGTAACATAGACTTGTGTAGATCCTGCTTACATTGTCACCCTCTGTAGAAACAAAAACATAACTCAAAATCTGACACTACTGGAATTCCCAATCATGTAAAGCTTGAAGATTTTAAGCGATCGTGAAATATTCAACAATCATCAACCAATGGATTTGCATTATTTGATAAACATTGGCATCCCTTTACTTGAAGATCCACTCCAACCTTTAAAATCGTCCAAAAGAAGCTTCAGTTAGTAACGCTTTGCTGGGCTGCACCTACCAGCACTAAAACCTTCTGTGTACGCCGTATTTTTGAACATTGTCTGAAACAAATCACCATACCACAAAGTGATTACCAAAAAAGACTTGACGATTTCGACAGTAAGTAAAGATGCCATACTAATGCAAAAAAAAAGTATATGTGATACACAAGGATACAATTAATCAAGAAGTTTATGTAACAAATGGATGACAAACATTGATGTATTGATGACTTGGTGCAGTCAAGAAGCAGAGGGGGCTGCTTCAGTAGATCAAGAAGTTTGCAGTTCTCACTTAATTATCTGATGTCTTGTAGTTTTGTGAAAACCAATTATATTAATGTATGCATTTCATTTGTCAAGTTTTAGTCAATGTACTATTTTTTGTGCTTCTGTTATATAACATTGACTTGTATTTCTACCGGATGCTTCTATACTAACCTTTATACAAAAAATAAGAGATGTGACTACTAGGAGGCATCGGATATACATGTTATCAGTTTAAAGAATATGGTTAGACTTTCTTTGAGAATACAAAGTCAACCTTCCCAAAGAGGATTTTTTTAATAATCTAAGTTAGCTCGAACGGTCACACTTGCAGACAATGAAGAGCAATAACTACTATGAAAGAACTCTTATTGCATTGGATGCTTGGTGGTTCACAAATGACAATGTCGCCCCCAACTATAGTTGCTCAGCCACCTACTGAAAGGGTTGATATTCAACTACATCAATGTCCAAGGTTGATTCTCTACAGGAATTCACGGTACGATACTTTAACGTGTTAAGCCAGACAATCAGAATACGTCTATACTTCAACAATATCAACATATTAGATGCATCTAGCTCGCTCCTAAGCAATGGACTACAAACCAGACACAACACATCTTACCAACACTAAACTTTATTGAACAATGTAAAACACATATTGTTGCAACTTGGTCAAAAAGGATCATCGGCCTATAATTAATTCAATCAGTTGAAACGCATCCTCATTTAATCATAATTCTGTGTCTATATATGTATGTATGCATGTATTGTGTGTTTATGTATTATACTTGTGCAAATAACTCACTACTATAGAAATGAAATACAAGTATAGAACAGATACTCACCGCTAGCCTTTTCAACTCCAAGCTAAGATTTGTCTTCATACTGTTTGAAACCACAGTACCAAGCTGGTCTCCATGCTGCTTAAAGTTTTCTTCTTTGATCTGGGAATTATTTAAGATATCAAGCTTCATACCAAAATAAAGTTTAGATCAGGGAGTAGTAGTAGTACATGCACATCCAACTCACCTCGGAAAGAACAATGGCTGATGCTTTCTCTAGTATTTCTTCAATAAAATTTTCAGGGTCAGCAAAAGAATGTGAAGAACTTGCAGTACTGGCCATTTTTTCCTTCGCTGGAACTTTTGAAACCTTTGATGATTTGGCTACATTGGTGCAAAAAAATCTACAGTTAGCAATGACAAAAAAAATACAAAAAGCATCATTTGCCAATAGCAGTTTGTAAATCACAGGTATATGATTGATAACCGTGGTTGTTGCGAAAATTATGACAGAGTTTTAATTATTTCACTCCCTAATTTCTAATTTTAAACTTAGCAAAAGGCATATGAGTAGCTACAGACATACTTTAACACTCCAAATATGTCATAAAGCAAAAAGCATGAGAGAAGTTTTCAGTGTTTGAATGTTTATAGCTGGATTCTTAATGTTATAATAAATTTGAAAAAACGGAGCTATATGTACACTAAGCAAAACACTTTTACATGTAGTTTTGCTTCTTAATCAGCCAACTACTTATTAAGCACATGAAGGTCAACGTTAGAGATTTGTGCCTTTACTAATATACTCATATTTGTTTGTGTTACATGGAATAGCATTAATATGATTCTAACTTATTAAAGGTAGCCATATTTATCCAACTTCTTGGTTTCCATTTCCTCCACCAAGTATGTATTTTGATAATTTCCTAAATGTTTTACTATTTATACATTTAAAATTATATAATATAAATATGTTTTCATGATTACATATCATTTACAGACAACCCTCCATTATCCCAATGGCCAACAGCTGTCAACGTCTAAACAACACTTGATAGAAAGGGGGAAAAAAGATGTACCTCCATAACAAGGACTAGTATAAACTGCGTTTTTTTAACAACACGGTATGTAAAGAATAACTAACTTTTGATGCGTCACATATGAGAATTATAACTCTACTGTGACAAAACTTACCTGCAACAGAGACTGGCTTACTGTTTACAGCCCCATCAATCTTCAATGAAGCTGTTTTCTCAACAACGTCTTTTACACTTGGAGTGTCGGATTGAGCTAGAGATGGAACTAGAGCAGCTAAATCCGGAGGTGAATCCTTCCCTACAGGAGGATTAGCCTGAAAAATAATTATACATAATCAAATCTGAGAAACGAAAAGACACTAAATTAAGAAAGAATAAAAAAGAATCATCTGTTACCTCCAGATCAACATAGGCGACCAATCTCCCATCTGACTTAAGAAACGATTCAACGTCTTGTATGTTAAGGGCTGCAACCAGAAACATCAGCAGAGAACACTTAAAATCGATAAAGCTACATAAATCCTTAGTACAATGTGGATAGCTTTGAAGTATATTAACACTAACAGATTGTCGTATCATTAGAAAGTGGATGGAAAAAACAGCACTCCTTTGTTTTGAAACCTTGATCTAACAACAACGAAACATTCCTTCACAAATGAAAACAGCAGATTAAAAATATTTATTACGACTTCATAGATCATAATGATCCAGTAATGAAAATAAAAAATAGGAAAGTGCATCTGATATATGACCCTTAAACAATGTGAAAGTAAGCAATGGACATACCGAGCTGATTCATTCACAAGTGCAAATGGAGTAACAGAACCTAAAGGCACCTGAAATAGATTACACAAGAAATAACTGATAATGAGTGATAACTTACAAATGCAAATGATGTAATATAACACTAGACGAGTACCCGTGCATAGCAACGGGATTTTATAACGGCAGATAGTTTAAGTGATAAAAAAAAAGTTTATGGGCTATAAACGAAAAATAATAAAAGTTTGAGGATTTGGTGATTAAACATAATGTTTTGAAACCCGGTTCGACCCGGGCGGTTGAACCGGTTCCGGTCGAAAAACGGGTCACATTAAACCATGTTTTATATTTTCGAAACCCGGTTAGACCCATCGGGTTTGAAAGTGACTCGGGTCAACCCGGTTTTCGACGTGTATTAATAGTGTGTTAATAGTTTCACTTTTTGTGTTTTATTTCCATCTTATGTAATTGAACCTTCCTTACATAGTTTCAGTTTTTCACTTTTTCACTTTAAAGATTTGTGCCTTTTTCCTTTATAAGTAGTAGAGATAGAGATAGAGATAGAAGCCCCAACAGAGATATTATAGCCGGATACGATTTATAAAAAAAGTCGAAAAACGCATATAGAAACCTGAAGTATTTCTGCAAATGCTTCTTCAGGAGCCATTCTCAACCCTTTTCCAACGCCAAGCCTTTGTTGTAAAACTGCTCAGCTTCAAAGAAACGATGATATGATGTTAAAATAAATAAATTTCATATAATTAGCTTGGTCACTGGAAAACAAACTAACCCTTTAAATCTATTTTTGTATCAGCCAAGGCCGAAACGACATAGAACCGGCCCTTCTTATCCTACACGTAAAAATCAGAACAATTACAACGTTAACGTTAACATTCCGTAAAAATACTGACATTCTTAATTAGTTGAAAACCATACCTTTAGGAACAAATTTTTACTCAATCCACCTTTCTTATCTCCAACATACTTCGCCTTACATAGATTAAGAAAAGAAAACAAGTCAGACCATAAGCAAAACGACCAAGATAACACCTTTGTATTATATATTGTTATTATTACCTGTGCTTCAACGGTCATAACTACAGGATGATCAATCCGTGAAAACTGTATCTTTCGATCCTATTAGATACAACGAATTCGTAATGATTATTAGATCAACTCAGAAAACCATGGGAAAAAAACCTTAACTCAAATAAGTGTTGCGTGTATTCTTAAATTAACACATACGCAGTTCTTTCAAATATCATAAACATCTTAAGTTAGATATGACTAACGTCCGTGAAACCGCGCCTAATTTCATGCCTAAAACTGCATAGCAACATCCTGTTGGTTGCGGTCAAGAGACCCGCATTTTCACAAACCAATAAAACAATGGCACGAGCGTTTAGGCATGAAATTAGTCACCTATTAAAACCTCCCAATCATTTCTCATAACATATTACAACTCAACTCGAGTCATCAGACCTTATAACAAAACAGTTTCATGGTTCCCTATAACAATTACTACTTGGCAAGTACCAATCGAGTCAGTGCTTTTGCGGTTGCCCAAAATGGCGATAATGCCACAACAAACAACAACAACATACCCAATCCCGCCGGAGCAGGGTATGGGGGAGGTGGAATGTAGACAGATCCTACCCCTACACCCGGGAGTAGAGAGACTAATTCCGGGGGACCTCCGGCCAGTGAAAAACCTAGGTGTTTAAAATGTCGATAATGCGCCCTGACTAAAGAATAAGTAATTAAACAACTGACGGTTTCGCGGTTGTCGTATACGCGCCTCTAACTAACCTAAGAAGTGTTTGGATTAAAAAAACTTCAAGTGCTTATCTGCTTACACAAAGGGGGTACAAATAAGCTTAAACAAAGTGGTTACAAAAAAAACAAATAAGAGGTTTCAATGTGTATTTACTTATCTAAAGTGAAATTGAAATATAATGTGAATCATAAAATGAATATAAATTGAAGGATGTTATAGGTATTGAACCTGTAAGAGTTGAAGAAGTTGGTCCTTTGAAAGCCCCATTATTTGTTCTGTTCGATTCAGCTGAAGCCGCAATTCCAAGGATGAAAATATTGACTTAAAACTTTCGATGGGGAAGTAGAACCCTAGTTTTCTGGTCAAAATTACTCTTAATTATTTGCCCATATCTTAATCTAAAGGGGTGTTTGTTTTCATGCTCACTTTTTGTGCTTATTATTTTTACACTTTTTGGTTTAAAGTTTATTACTATCATATAACAATAACAAATCTTTTATATGATAAAAGAATTACATCATTTCAAAATAATCTAGTCAAATCGATTTTATGGAAAAAAAATTGGGCAGATTAAGTCGCTTGATTTTGACACGTAGACAAAATCGTGCAATCTGATTGGTTAAAAAAGTCAAAATTAAATCCAATTTGGTCAAAATTGAAAAATTTTGTGAGGGAATTTGGTTGTATAAAAAAAACACATAAAAATATATGTGTCAAATTTGTGAAAACAAAAACTTAAAAAAAGAGAAGGTATCTAATAAAACTCTAGTGATTAAATTTTAAATAAATTATATGGAGTTAAATTTAATTTTGAAGTTTTCAGGTTTTTTGATAATTAAAAAAAAAACTTCTTAGATTTTATACCCCTAGACTTTATCTATACTACAATATAAAGCATTTGTGACACTTCCATATTTAAAAAGTCTGAAAATTCAAACTTTTCTCTTTCTTTTTATAGAAATATCCTTTTTTAACAACAAACAAATCCATCTTATTTTATGTATCAATCTTTTATAACAACTTTATGTTATGTCAATTATGACCATTCATCTCATTTTATGAAAACACATCTTAAATTGACATGTGTCACTTTTTTTAATTAGAAAATCATTTTTATTTTTAAATTGAAATATATTTTTATCAATTTATTTTTTTTATGATTTAATTTCACCATATTTTCTATAAAAAAATTGTGTTCTTTAATTCAACATCCATTTTTAGTTTTTTTTTATTTTTAATGCCTCCGAAACCGCTGCTTTGTGCGGGTAACATGCTAGTATTTTAAAAATACAACATATATGTTGTTTTAAAAATACAACATATATGTTGTTTTAAAAATACAACATATATATGCACAGGATTATTAATATCAAAATAAAATCACGAATTATTGTGTATGTAAATAAATACACGATGTTGTACGTATACGAACAACTCATGTTTTTCCTCTTTATGAGTTTTAGTAAGAATATAGGAGAAATTTTTTATTTTTTACTATATGCGTACAATAAGGACTCGTTGATATTCTACTTTATATGTTAATCGCATACATACACGGGCTTGAATATTATATACGGCTAAATTATTACTAACATCAATATAAATATCAAATGTAAGCACGAATTACTGTGATATGAAAACAAATATACGCGATTGTACTTATAACAACGACTAATGTAATTCTTATTTAAAGTGTATATAAGAATATATGGAAAAACATTTAAAAAAACTGTATATTTTAACTTCATCATGTGTTATTACACTTACATATTGTGTACAACATGATATCAATAGTTAAATTTAAACAACATACACGTCACTTAAACAAAGTTAAATCTTTCATCCAACAATAAACTTTTACAAAATATAAATTGATATTAATACATAAATGAAATTTTTTACGTAAAAACTAAAATTATAAACACGAGCAAAATTTTATATGTTCGTATACTAAACTAAAATTTTAAAATGTGTAAACCCCGTGTGTGTGTACGGAAATTAAAACTAGTTTATATAAAGTTGAAAAGTTAAAAAAAAAAGAAAAAGAGTTATGAAACATAAGCTCAAAATCAAATAAGTCATAAGTCGGCTATTTAAGCCAAAACAAACACCGAAGCTCTTTGATCGAAAGAAATTAAAGAAATTTCAGGGCACTTGAAATTCAAATTCCATGTCGTGTCTTTGGTTGAATTGTCATATATTTAATTTTTTAAAAATAACTTAAATTGACGCATTTAAAAATCCTTGGAGTAGTGAGGAATTTAAATTTTCATCTTTATCCACCAAAAATCAAGAGTGTAAAAAAGACAAAATTTTCATCTTTATTAATTTTTAGTTTTTTTTATTTTTAAAGCCCCGAAATCGCTGTTTTGCGCAGATAACATGCTAGTATTTTAAAAATACAACATATATATGCACAAAATTATTAATATCAAAATATAATCACGAATTATTGTGTATGTAAATAAATACACGATGTTGTACGTATACGAACAACTCATGTTTTTCCTCTTTATGAGTTTTAGTAAGAATATAGGAGAATTTTTTTATTTTTTACTATATGCGTACAATAAGGACTCATTGATATTCTACTTTATATGTTAATCACATACATACA
Organism: Tanacetum coccineum; assembly: GCA_026074375.1. NCBI lineage: Eukaryota > Viridiplantae > Streptophyta > Magnoliopsida > Asterales > Asteraceae > Tanacetum > Tanacetum coccineum. Next base: position 46,813 of record BQNB010036144.1, read on the forward strand.
CTGGATTGAATATTATATACGGCTAAATTATTATTAACATCGATATAAATATCAAATGTAAGCACGAATTACTATGATATGAAAACAAATATACGCGATTTTACTTATAACAACTACTAATGTAATTCTTATTTAAAGTGTATATAAGAATATATGGAAAACATTTAAAAAAAACTGTATATTTTAACTTTGCCAATGTTCATCATGTGTTATTACACTTACATATTATGTACAACATGATATCAACACTTAAATTTAAACAACATACATGTCACTTAAACAAAGTTAAATCTTTCATCCAACAATAAACTTTTACAAAATATAAATTGATATTAATACATAAATGAATTTTTTTACGTAAAAACTAAAATTATAAACACGAGCTGTAACACCCCCAAAAATGTGTCGCAGCGGAAATATGTTCGGGAGCGTTACTTCATAATACAACAGCACAAGATACAAGAGAACGACCTCTAAATGTGTCGTTTGAAAAGTAATCTCGTTGATTTTCTTGAAATTGATATAACATTTGTCTCATAATTGCATCACAATGAAAAGCTTGAAAATAATACAACGAGATTTGATCATTTGAATGTAGTATAAATCCATGATTGTAATCTTGTATAGTCTAGACTCCAATGCACATCAAGTAAGCCAAGCATCTAATTCACCTGAGAAAAACATGCTTAAAATGGTCAACATAAAGTTGGTGAGTTCATAGATTTTTATAAGTACAAATGTTGGATCAAAGATTTGTAAAGCGTGTATGACCATTTCAATCCTTATAATAGTCACCAAAAATGTATGTATGAACGTTAAATCAAAGATGCGTATGACTATTGTATCCCATACGATAGTCACAAAAAGTTAAGTATAGTTGGAACAAATCATTTGTAAAGTATGCATGACCATTGTATCCAATACAATAGTCACCATGTGTGATTACGATTGCATCCCTAAGTTCATGAAACTGCGGCGTAGACTTATATGTATGCCACTTTATTCAAGGCACAGTAAGAGTTCATGAGTATGTAGTTGTTGGCCCTGTAGACACCAATCCAATCGTGCTCCGACATGGTATAACGTTCGTTTGTCTAGTGATAGCTAATCACCCGAACGGGGATTGTCAATCCCGAATAGATCTATTTTATAACATTCGCGCTTACCCTCCGAGTAATTTACAGTTCATGCAATTTAAGCTAATCCGTAATCATAAGAGTAAAGTATAGTTGTTGCGTCCATAAGTAAAAACAAGTAATGTATCTCACCGTGAGATATGCAAATGAGCGTATAGCAAAGTTGTAACGAGTTATAATGAGTATGTAAACGAGTTTGTAACCATGTTACGAAATCAAGTACGTATAAGAGTATGCAAAAGAGATTGTACATGAATATGTAAACAAGTTATAACAAGCATGAATTCTCCCCCGAGATTTGTAAAGTAATTGTAAAACAAGTGAAAGAGGGGCTATAAACTCACCTCGATGTTGTAGAACGATTGGCAAAAGTGCACATATTAAGCACAACACAAACGGAAACCGGGACGGCTCGACCAAGAAGTTACGGTTTATCTTAACGGCTAAGACCAACGAGCCTAGGATAATGTATTTGGGTTTTTCGATGGATGATTACGTCAACGCGACACGTTGATAAAAGGTTTAGATCTCAAGTTGTAATAGTTCGGTGGTTGGTTAAATAAAATAAATCGAAAGGGAAACGTAAAGTATGTAATATATTACGTATATATTACATATTAAGAATGAACAAGTGTATAATTCATATCGTGAATTATATAACAAAGACAAACAACCAAAAGAATAATACAAAGTGTAGAATACTCGGCAAGTATTATATAAGAAACGTGAGAAAAATAATTGAAACAAAATAATTCGACACGTTTTCAGAAATCACCAATTAAATTAATAAAAACGTTCTTGCACAAAAGTAAACGCACGTTTTAAAGTTATGAATTAAGTAAACGATGTTTCTAAAGTTTCTACCAAAAATTATGGTTTATCTTTTAGTAGGGATTTATAAAATAATATTTTTATAAATTAGTATTTCATCTCCTTTTTAGCTACAATAGTTGTCTCGTTTGTAAAAGTATAATTTTTGTTTAATTACCGGTTTATTGCATAATTACAGTTTAATAATCTTAAAACTATATAACTTTGTCATTTTATCGGGTTTTTAAGATAATAGAAGTTTAAGTGAAAGTTGCTAAGTATATAAATTTATATAAATTTTGACATGACCTATTTGTTTATATGACGTTTCCCATATTAACAAAATTTAATGTTTTTCCCTTTATTAATTATTGTTACAAAATTCTTGCGTTTTTCAGTATCTATAACTAGACGAGATTAACCAAATAACAAAACGAGTAAAACCAAACATACCCTTTTGGGCTTTTATTAAACTAAACGCACCTTACTCGGCTGTTTCGCAGCCAACCAAACGCACCCTACTCGGCTGTTTCGCAACCAACAAAACGCACCCTACTCGGCTGTTTTGCAGCCAACCAAACGCACCCTACTCGGCTGTTTCGCATCCAACCAAACGCACCATACTCGGCTGGTCTGCAGCCAACCAAACGCACCCTACTAAGCTGTTTCTCAGCCAACCAAACATACCCTACTCGGCTGTTCCGCACCAACGAAACGCACACTACTCGACTGAAAACCAAACGCACCCTGTTGGTGCTTAAGAAAACCAAACGCACCCTGTTGGTGCTTTTGTAACAAACACACCTTTAGGGGTGGTTGTATAGCGAACTAAATGCACCCTTGGGTGGTGGCTGGGTGGGGATGGTGATGGCGTGGAGGTGGTGGCGATGGTGTGGAGTTGGTGGCGGTGACGAGGTGATGGTGGTGGGATGGTTGCGGTGATGATGAGGATGTGGTGGTGGTGGTGGCTGTGAAGATGGCGTGGTGGTGTGGTGATGAAGGTGGGTCGGTGGTTGAGATGATGATGACGTGGAGATGATGATGAGGTGTGGCGGTTATGGTGGGTTGCCGGAGGCGGTGACTAGTGGCCGAAAAAAGAGAGAAGAGGATGGGGGCTAGGGTTATAACAAAAATGAGTGAAACCCTAATTGCATTTGTATATATACCAAAAAAAAATTTAAAAATGGCAAGTTTGATTTAGTTTAGGGTTGAAATTATAAATATTACTAGAGGGGCTGGAAAGGTAGTTTTTTGTAAAATAGTGGTTCGGGACTTGTTTAAGCTACTTAACGGATGATTCAAAACACGAAACTTGCGCCATTGCGTTCCAAATGATTTTGCGAGTCCTTTAGGAATAGATCTCTGCAGCCTATTAAGGATGATAACCAAAATGTATAAATACAGTTGACTATGTAGAAACACTGATTATGAATACTATGTGTTAATGCGGAATCTTAACACAAGTACTAAGAAAAACAATGAAGAACTAAATAATAACTTCTATTAATCCGATTTGAATGATTACAGATTACTAACTATTGAGATATGATTTTGCTATGAGATATCTTGAGATCGTATGTCTAACTATGCC
>BQNB010036145.1:29973-50349 GCA_026074375.1 Tanacetum coccineum
AGTTATAAATCATTGAAATCGTAAAAATGTGGGGCTATGAACTCACCTTGAGTTCTGATAATCCAATTATCACAGATAAAGCGTCACGGAAATCGACAGATTCAACCTATTTAAATTAAGGCCGTAAAAGTACCATGTACTTCAATTAAAAAATATCATATATTCCTATATAGCTCATCATACTATCGTTCGGGCTATCATAATTAAGAGGTCATGTAGTGAACGTATGAGGAGCTAGGACACTTTAAATCGTAAATCCAACAACTCGTCGATACGCCACCCCGAAGAGGCCTCATTATGAAACTCCCTAGTAATATAGCACTTTGCTTAATACCACATATAGGTCTATATAGTTCAATCACCATCTAATTGTTTTGGTAAAATTGTGTTTAATAAGTAAAAACGTTTATAATTACCGTTTTAGTAAAACTGGCGTAACTTTCGCGTTTTAAGTCCGATTTTGACGTTTCTTATGCCCACGCTTTCGTATTAGGACGAGTTATCATAATTTGACATTTTCATATTTTTGACCCTCTGATGAACAGTACTTTTTACTGTTCACACCAGTTATAAAGTTATTTTTATAGTTTTAATTATCGTAAAACCCGTAAACGTCATATTTTATTCGTTATAGCTCCGTTTTTAGTGATTCTTTCGAGTACGTTCTCGTAATTGAAAGTTCTACTTATTTATGAGGTTTACAAAAATAATTATTTCTGTCATGAACAGTAACTTTTATAAAAATAGTTTTATAAAAGTATTAATTGTCGTAAACTCGCGAAATTCATAACTCGTTCGTTATTAATTGAAAAATTACGATTCTTATCATTTTGGAATCCTAAAAATATGTATAATTTGTTAAAAATGCCAAACTTGCTGTTTGAATAATTTTTATAAAAAGTTTTTATAAAAATTCTTTTACGACTCCGTTTATTAACGTATAACTTGTTTTTACCGTATCTTTTTCGTTATTAATCCGTTTTTCGAGTTTCTTATCTTTTTGGAATCGTCATGAGACGTATTATTTTTATATAATGTCAAATCCACTGTTTGAAATTTGAATTATAAACAGCCCCTTAAGAATCCATACTTATACTTTTATTTAAAGCTTATTTTATGTACTTTTACTTTTGTAACTTACCACAAGTCTCATATGTCATAAGTATTATATGTGATACATATAATATAGTCCATTAGTTCATCCTTTGACCAAATGTCCAAGGTAACAAGATTAACAAGTCCATAATAACACTTAAAAATCATAACTTCATTAAGTAAACCCTAATTTACTAGTTTATCCATAATCATTTTTATACATAAGCCAAGTGTGTACAAGTCTTACAACCATTTTGTAAACTCAATATACCATCCATATAACATGTGTACAAATCCATAAATCATGATTACAAGAAAATCCACTTTTAAAATGTTATACATATCCTAAATGGTGATTTCACTACATAGCACATCATATACATAAAAACTCATAAAATGAAAGTATAAAGGTTTGTAGAAGACCTTATGATGAATGATGATGATGAAAAATAGGTGCTAAACCCGTGTTTAGCCTTTAAACCCAAGCTTGCACAATATGAAACCCTAACTTTTCCAAATAAACCCTAACCTTCCTTTTCTTGATTAATACTTGAAAATGGTTAGCCAATGCTTGGAAACATCTTAGAATATCTTAGACATGATGTGTATAGGTGTGTATGGGTTGAAGAAAATTTTGTATGGTTTATTATATATGAGGGTTTTGAGCCGTGGCTATAAGAGAGCCAAAAGGGATGGTTTTTGGTGATTTCTAGTTAAGTGTTTTGCTATCTATATTTACTTGCAATGCATACTAGTATATATATGGTAAGCCTAGTCAAAAGAATGCAATAGTTGGTCAAGAAACATGTGAAGGGTCTTAAGTAAGACTATGGTCTTGGTCTTTAGTCAAAGGAACATGGTATGGCTATGTTTAATGGAGATAGGAAGTACAAAGACCTAGTTGAAAGATTTATTTCATTTTTCTTGTATCTATTGCTATATATCCGGTTATAGAGTGATATAAGTGACATAATTTTGTAACTTTTATGCATTGGGTATAAATGTGGGTATTTGTTGAAGCGTAGAAAAGTTTTGGTGGTTCCGGGAATGCCTAAACGTGTTTTATTGCGAAACGTAATCACTTTACGCAACCAATAAAAATAAAATGAACAAAGTTAATAATTATCCTCAAAATAATTACTTAACCCTTACTTGATGTAAATATTTAATTGTTTGATGCCTGTTTACATTGAACGCAAATTTTAGTCTACGCGATTTAGCTTAACGTTTACGATTTAAAACAAACGCGACAATACAAAGAATACATAGTAGATTTATCGACGTCGTTAATGACTTGAAAACACAGGGTGTTATATACATGCTTTAAAGGCTTGTACATTTATTTTATATTTATACATTACATATAATTAGGGTTTTGATATAAACGTTTAACGTTTAAAGCCTGTTTTGATATAACATTGCAAATGGTATGTTAAATGGATAATGTACCTGGTAATAATGATGTTAACATATAGAATTGACATATTAGGATGTTTATATGATATAAATATAGATATAGATGACATAAGTAGGTTGTGTGAACTTATTTAGTTTGCTATGTAAACAATGTTACATAATAGAATGTAATAAAGCGAAAAATTTCCCGTACAAATGTGATCATAATATAATAAGTAGATATTTCATTGATGAAAATTTCAGGTTGTTATACTAAACCCTCGATATGTTGAACCTTTCAAAGTGTTGGAAAATGTTGGTGTCGTTGGTTACAAGCTTGAGCTTCCTCAAGAGCTGAGCAGGGCTCACAATACGTTTCATGTATCCAACTTGAAGAAGTGTTATGCCGACGAACCATTAGTCGTTCCGTTGGATGGACTACACATTGAAACAAAGTCGTATTCCAATTGTCAAGGTTCGATGGAACTCCAGAAGAGGTCCTGAGTTTACATGGGAACGTGAAGACCAATTCCGGAAGAAGTATCCACACCTCTTCACAAAGACTGCACCGTTGTTAAGTGCCATGTCTAAAGCCTTGATGACAAGGCTCATTTAATGGGGGAAGACTATAACACCCCGTGTTTTAGGGTCATTTACTACATCAATAAATTCACTATTTATTTTTAGTCTTGTACGCGTTTGCTTTTAATTGAAATCGTTAAGTTAATTCGCGTAAGCTAAAAATTATCATTCAATGTAAACGGGCATCAAACAAATAAATGTTTACTTCAAGCAAGTGTTAAATAATTATTTGGAGTATAATTATTATCTTTGAACATTTTATGTTTATTGGTTACGTAAAATGTTTACGTTTCGCGATAAAATACGTTTAGGCATACCCGGAACCACCAAAACTTATCTACGCTTCAACAAATACCCATTTTTATACCCAATGCTCAAAGTTTTATTAAAACATCACCCTTGTTATCATATTGGCTGAATTTATCATTAAAAAAATCAACCAAGACTTACAAATTCTAAGTAATATCTTTATACATCTAAACTACAACTTGTAACTTTAATATAATGCAAGATATTGTGTATAAGACCAAAAATCATCTAGTACTTCCTCCCCCATCCTAAATTTCGTGGGATAACTCCCATATTAGGGAACCAAGAGCACACAAACACTTAGTCAAGACTTGTACAACTTATAACTCATAATACCTAAGACTGGTGACTAGTGAACTTGACCAAGACTTTCTTAAAACCCTCTTTGTGTCTTGGACTTTCCTAGGGAAATATTGACTAGTCAAGGAAGTATATAAAGCCTACACAACTCATTTCCTTGGTGAAATCAACACAATTTCTCTCTTGTTCCTCCTCCAAACCCACGATATACCACAAAACACATAAACAATTCTTACCAAATTTCTTTCTTAAGCAATTCCAAAATTGCCTTAAGATGTTCTTTATGTTCCTTCTCGTTCCTTAAATAGATGAGGATATCATCAATAAAGACAATCATAAACTTATCCAAGTATGACTTTCACACCCAATTCATGAGATCCATAAATACTGCCAGTTGAGTTCGTCAATCCAATTGGACATAAATTGAGAACTCTTAATGACCATAGCAAGTTTTGTATGCCGTCTTTGGAATATCTTTTCACATACTCAAAGCTGTGATAATCCTGATGTTGTGTCCCAGTTGAGGATACCTCTTGTTGGATCCCCTTCTAATAGATCGTATTCTTAAGTTGTGTAAGGTTTAGTTATAATAGTAATATAACACAAAAATATAGAAACTTTGTTAAGTGTATATTAAAGATTATGCGGAATCTAATCTTTAATATTAGAAGAATTCTTAATGAAACAGTAACACAAGATCACAATTCAACAAACAATAAAAGCTCTAATATTATTAAGAATAATACGAATACTCTCCTAGTATTAGGGTTACAAAACCTTGAAGCTATGAATAACACTTATCAAATCGTAAAACACACATATATCTATATTAAACTATATACCCTAGGACCTCCTTTTATACACCAAGAAGTCCTAGTCGATTTACAATATATTCCTAAGACTTAGAATATTCTATATGATCTATTAATAAATCTTTATAATATTTAACTAATACTTATCATGTAAGTACTCTTGATCTCTAAACAATCTTTATCATTTCTTCTGTCTTTATCCTTTCTTTGACAGTAGAAACTCTTTTAGTAGTCTTAATCTTTGAGGAGCAGTAACTTATACACCAGCAGCATTAACTGAGCAGCAGTAACTCTAAGATTATCAAACTAACCATACCTTTAACTTTTCCCACTTAATTTTTGAGGCCATGGTAAAGAACTTAGATAGTAAGTCAAAGTTTTTGATGTATCCTAGATTCATTCAAATCTTTTTGAACAAACGCAAGAGAATGCTTTTCCCTCATAAGAGAACCTTTACTACTCCTACCCTTACACAAAAATTGTTCAGTAATATGAAAAGGGCTTCTAAGGGATATTCTGGGGTGGACATTCCACTATTTGCATCCATGCTCACTACACCTAATTCATCTCCTTCTAGAATAACATCTTCACCATTCTTATCACCCCAAACACATTCATCAACCTCACAACTACCATCTATACCACCATCTAACCAAACCACACCTGTTACTGAGGAGGTTGCTCCAATGCCCCATGAATCACCTCTTTAAAGTGTTTACTCACTTGGACGTGATGAGGGTAGTTTATCACTTAATAAATTGATGGATCTATGTACCTCACTATCCAAAAAGGTTGAAAGCTTGGAGTCTGAATTAAAGCAAACAAAACAGACCTACAATGCTGCTCTTACAAAACCGATCAAAAGGGTGAAGGAGTTAAAGCAAACAATCAAGACAAGCCAAGTTAAGAGGAGAGCCAAATATGTAATCTCTGATGATGAGGAAGCTGAGGAGGATCCTTCCAATCAAGGGAGGAGTTTGATTAAAGAACTGGACTTAGATGCTGGAATTTCTTTGGTACCTCCACATGTTGCAGATCAGGGGAGGATTGATGATACTCAGATTAGTGATCAACCTGAAGAGCAGTTAGGTGTTTTTAGTGTAGCTACAGCTTTTGCAGATGCAGCTAGAAGAAGACAGAGTGTTGAAAATGTTCAAACTTACACTAGAAGAAGAAGAGAAGTTAGTACTGGCAGTGGTGGAGTTAGTACTACTAGTAGATTAATTAGTACTGCCAGTGAATTGGATAGTACTGCTGGTGTAAAGGAAAAGGACAAAGGCAAAGCAAGTATGCATCAGTCTGAGCCACCAAAGAAAATCAAGAAGAGGGTTCAAGTACAAATGAGTGTTGATGAGGAATTAGCTAAGAAGGTATTTGAGGAGGAACAAGCTAGATTCAATGCTGAACAGGAAGCTAGATTTAAGGCAAAACAAGAACAAGAAAGGATTGACTTTGAAACAGCCTTGGAATTGCAAAAGTAGTTGGATGAAAGAGAAGAAGTTGCAGCTAAAGTAGATCAAGCTCATGATATTGATTGGAGTGATCTTGCTGTTTTAAGATATCATACACTTCAAAATAGACCTTTCTCTGTGGCTGAAGTAAGGAAGAACATGTGTCTGTATCTAAAGAATCAAGGTGGATACAAGATAAGTCATTTTAAGGGAATGAGTTATGAAGACATTAGACCTATATTTAAAAGAGTATGGGATCAGAATCAAGCTTTTATACCTATGGGTTCTGAGATTGAAAAGGAAGTTATGAAGAGATCAGGATTTGATCTTCAACAAGAATCTTTAAAACCAGTTCAGCAAGATGATGTTATAGCTGAATAAGTTGTGAAAGAAGTGTCTATGGACAGCTGGAGGGAAGAAGGAAAGATTATCACTTGCTAGAAAAAGACAAAGAGAAATTCTTAAGTGAAGGGAAGTGCTAAGAAAAAGAAGAGTTAGAAGATGTACTGAGAATGAAAGAACTTCAAGTTTACTTGAACATTGTCCAGAAGATGAAAGTCTTTTTGATTGTTTGAATCATTAGCAACAAAGTTTTAATAGTTGACTGGGAGACACAAGAATTATAGAAAAATGATAAAATATTATTTATCAAATCAAAAGAGCAGATGGAGTTGGAAGTGTTAAAATACAAGATATTTAGTAATTTTGCTTTTTGCATTTTGTAGGCAACGATTGTGCTAGAAATTGTACTGTAAGTCAAGGGAAAGATTTTAGACAGCAAGAACAGAAAAGGTTATGATTATTGCTTTGGAAGATCTGAAAGACAATGATGTGAACCAAATGGAAGAAGATGTAAATATGGAGAAAATAAAACAAGACTGGAACTATAAAACTAAAAGTTACCCATTTATTTTTGTGGAGTTTCATGTGTCTTTTATTGGATAATGGTTTTTGTGATTCACATGATGTAGATAGAAACCCAGAAATATCCTTGTCGAAAGATACTCTTTCAAAAATGTTGAGTAGAGGCTTAGAGAAGTTGATCATCATAGTGAAAATGGGTTATGAGCTCATTCAGGTTTGTCCATCGTCACCAGTATAGCAGTAGTGAGTGTTTGGAAAGCTTCTCGGCAAACTAGACTAGAAGATTTGATTCAGAAGAAACTTGAGATTTAAGGACAAATCACAAGTTTAGGGGAGGATTGTTGGGAATAAATCTTCACAAGTTAGTACTTCTAGTTCAAGAACTTAATACTGCTCAAGATTATAACTAACAGTACTAACCAGTTAGTACAGCAAATGAAATGATAAGTATGCTAGCTACTGAACTTATTACGGCTTGGAAGTTTTTGTCTGCTGCTATGAAGATTACAACTGCCAGAAGATCAAAGATGTGTTTTGTGATATGTATGGAATGATTTAATGTATATCTTATATATTTAGAAGATATGTTAATATCTCATAGAAGTTTAGAAGATTTGTAGTTATCTTGTAAAGGACTCCTTGTGTAATAAAGGGATTGATCCATTGGTTTTGGTTTTTTGTATAACACTTCTTGATACGGGAATCTTTCATAGCATTCAAGGTTGTAAACCATTGTTGGTATTATAGTAGAACGTATCATATTATTCAATCATAATATTCATTGATGCTTTTGTTTAGTCTATATTAATTTGTTATTCTGTCTACATCACAAGTTTACTGTTACATTCATATTCTTCATAAGTACTAATGAGTTGATTCGAATACTCTTAGTATCAAAAAGTTTCTAGCATAGTTGTCTTGAATCTATTCAATTTTAACTAACCCTTTAACAAGGTTTGCAAGATCATAGTTGGGATCAACTCTAAAAGGTTGCTTCCCGAGAGACAACCCGGTCATTTTTAAATTGTTTGAATTGTTTTTAATTGTTTGCACGAGTCTGTCTTCCCAGACACTCCATACGGCGTATCGAACCCCTCTGGACATGGCGTATGGATGTGTCTGACGTTATCAGTCTGTAATTTAATTTTCAGTACTTTTAAAAATTGTTTTTACAGGAACAATACGACGTATCCTAAGGTTTGGGAAACGGCGTATTGATCCCTGTACAGCAGTGTGTTTAATTGTTTTCCTGCATTGTAACCATTGTATAATCGAGATAGGAATCGTAATTTTGTCTTCTAATCTTTTATGCAGGACCTTGCTATAAGTAAATCGATGATATGGTATACTCTAAAAAAGACGTGTGTTGAACTCGTACAAGCATTCTGAAGCCTCGTCAACACACTTTTGCTCAAAGAACTCAAATTGGATAATCATCCCGTGCAACATATCAGGAGAGTTCCTTGTTCTAATTCTATTTTTCATTTTCTTTAATTGTTTTATCTATACAACGAGGACGTTGTATAATCTAAGTGGAGGGATGGAGAATTAGAATGCCTACTTGTCTTTTCTTTTACAAAATTGTATACTATATGCTTAAATTAAGCCAAATTTAAAATTTTTTCTAACATAACTTTTGAAAAAATTATTTGTTACATGACCTCGCGCGCTATAACCCAAAATGTCAAATTATGAGAATTAAGCCTATTCCGTTCCCAACGTTTACTAAAAATTCCACAAAAATATGAGTGTGTCGGTGATGTAGTGGACTTTAGAACTTGGCTTGGTATATCACTCGAGACCACAACGATGAGTACTATGGATTTAGATGGAGAAACATTTTTAACTGGTAAATTTTTAGGAATACACCAAAAAGCCTAAACATTGTAAAATTAACTAACTACACTGGTTAGTTAAATCCCGTGTAACCCTTTGTTTACTCTCATCTTAAGAGTAAGATCCCCTAGAAAAACCTGTTGAGCCATTCCTGTCTTTTTCACACTATATGTCTATTTCGTTACACCTTTACACCTTAGCCTACCCTGTAGATTAAGCCTACTTTAATCAGAGTTGCTGGTTGTTTTTGTGTAAAGTTTTGTACTTCCTGTGTCAAAGTGAAATTTTCTATCTCTGTTATGGTCGAGAAATTTCACAATGCAATGGGAAAATATGTAGCTCGTATATTTTGCTACTTTTGCCATTATGTATTATGTCCGAAGAAGAAGTGTTAAAGGAAAAATTTTATGTTTAATGAATGATCTTTAGTATTATGCTTTTAAAGATGCACTTGTGATGACATCAAATAACGTCACATTTATACCATCATTTATCCCGAATAAGTTACCCACTTTTGTATAATTATTGCAAGAATTTGTACTTAATTTCTTAAAAGTGTTATTTGCAGTAATTGGGGAGTGATTTGTGAAGACATGCTAAAAAGCGCATATTTTGGAGCTAAAACGAAGATATTTAAAAATTGCATTATTCTGACCAATACGTCGTATCTACAAAAAGAGATACGGCGTATCAGCGCCTGGACTTCACAAGAAAACGCGTATTCTCACTTCCCAATACGGCGTATCCAACTCCTACTATACGCCGTATCCAGCAAGATAACTATTCAGAGATTTGGCGAATAATATATTTTGGGAAGATATTTCAGAGTGATTATAAACTTTGCGCGCACTCCAAGGGAAACACCCCAATACGCCGTATTGGCCTAGCCCAATACGGCGTATCCAGCCTTTTTCAGAGACTATAAATAGAAGACTCAAAAATGAGTTTTCAGTGTGCAAAATCATATTCTTCATACCATACACATAAAAGATGATTTTCTGAAGAAAAGAAGAGCAACCAAAGGTCAAGCATCGATCACGATTCCATAGAAGACACCGTGTAATTCCTATACTCTTGTAATCATTTAAATAGAAGACTCAAAAATGAGTTTTGGTATCGTTCGGTAAAACGTTTAGTTTACCTTGGTTATTTGAACACGCTTGTATAATTAAAATGGTTATGGGCTAATACCCTTGGGTATTAGCCATCTTAATGAAGATTTAATGTTTGGTTTGTTTTAAAATCGATTTTCTTAATTTATCATTGAAAGTTTAATTATGTTTATCACATGATACTTGTTTACGGGTTTGAATATACGACCTATCATTCAACTAGGTCAAGTTACGCCTAACAAGCGAGCTAGATAATGGGATAGCTCTCCATATCTTGTTTTATATTACCGGACCAATAGGATCACAAATAACGTTCTTTCTTTGTGTTTAAATTAAGAGCTTAGTTGGACCGACAGGTAACCTATAATGTTTCAACAAGTATGTTCTTGATTAATTGATAAAGATTTAAATAGTGGACTACCAGTGTATAAAATACCGTCAAACAGTAAGTAGGTAAAGTCCCAATGGTCTAGTGTTTGACAAGATCACCATTGCTTTAATCCCTAGATAGATTATAATTAAACTAAAAGGATGTTTTTTGTGGATACGTTAATTGTGACACGATTCAACGTGTTTAGGTCTTAGGATGATGTACCGCCTAAGTCTTAGTTGGACCGGCAGGTGACCCGTAATTTTTCAATAATTATGTTCTTGATTAATTGATAAAGATTTGAATAGTGGACTACCAGTATATAAAATACCATCAATCAATAAGTAGGTAAAGTCCTGATGGGCTAGGGTTTGACAAGATCACTATTGATTTAATCCCTAGATAGATTATAATTAAACTAAAAGGATGCTTTATGCGGATACGTTAATTGTGAAAGGATTTAACGTGTCTAGGTCTTAGGATGATGTCCCTCCTAAGTCTTGAGAATGATATGCTGCTTCGAGATAAGACCTCATTGCACTAAATAAACAAACCAGCATTTAATTGGATTTAATATTGCTAATACGGTTTTCTATTATTTGGCTTGTACCGCCCTTTTATCTTCTGATTGTTTTCTTGCATGTTTATTGTGTTTAGAATTAATTATTGTCACCATAAAACATGTGTCAGTCTCTCAGGCTGAAAACCCCCCATCTATCGTTAGAAGGGTATATAGCATAGGTTGAACAAGTAATTAGAATTAACTTAATTAGAGTAATTAAAATAATGATAGAGTATAAGGTTAACGACACCCTACTTACCATGAAACTCCACCCGATCGGGTACACTGCCTGTTAAAGTGTTGTATTAGGATAAGTCGGCTAAATAAAAATTTAAAACATGGTAATCAATAAATTGACCCTATACGACCGCACATCACAAAGCAATAGATCTAGGAGAAGCAATCTGATGAGAAGTGCATGATTAGGGAAATTCAACTTTTTATCATAAAGTTATCACCAGTAGTTTAGATTATATTTAGTTTAATTAGCTAAAACAAACCAGCCTCTCAAAACGATGATATTTACTTGCTTTCTTAAAAATATAAAAACACAAAAAGAATTTTCTCTCAACCCCTTAAAATTATGTTAAACCGTGTTCGAGCCTTCCTAACCTATTCCACTAGAGAATGTTAACAACCCCCGAGTCTTGCCTTACTACACTACAACGGTTAGGTACTATGGCAGGGGGATTGTAAAGCTTCCTATGAAGTCTTCACAACCTCCACATTAAGTTATTGGCACCACTGCATGGGGAATAGTTAGGTTTCGATCATTATTTAACTTAGTTCTACTCGCTTGATTCTTATCAAGTGAGAATTTTAATTCTAGTACATTAGCTTTCTTGTTGTCTATCTTTTCTTTATGTTAATTATTTCATAAATCTTCTCGTCAACCACCATGGAATACGTGAATCCTATCCATACTCTTAGAGATTACTCCAAACCTAGTCATGAAAGCTATGGGAACACCATTGAACTCCCCGAAGTGAACAATGTGGTACCTCTTCGATCTGACACCATCCGATTGGTGCAAAACGGATGCTCATTCTATGGACTTCGGTCCGAGGATCCAAACCAACACCGTAAGGATTTTCTTAAACTAGTGGACTCATTAACCTTAATGGTGACAATAGGGAAATAACGCGCCTGCGTTTATTTGAATTTTCCTTTCGCGATCAAGCTAGCAATTGGCTTGAAAGTCTTCCGGTAGGATCCATTACCACATGGGAAGATCTTACTACTTGTTTCCTTGCTTAATTCTTTCCACCGGGTAGGACTAGAAACCTCCATAACGATATCCTAATATTTCTACAACATCAAGGAGAATCTCTTTCTAAAGCATTGGCTCATTTCAAGGACATAGTCTAAAAAGTCCCTCATCATGGCATCGATCTTTGGCTCCAAGTCTAAATTTTTTATAACCATGTCAATCCCGTCACAAGATGAACCATGGATCAATCCGCCGGTGGCAAGCTTTGTGATAGAAACACTAAAGAATCCTGGGCATTATTAGAGGACCTCACCCTCTATGATAATGAAAGTTGGAACGACCCAAGGGACTTCGCTGAGTACATCTGACCATCGTTTGATCGAGCTCGAAAATCAAGTCCAACACATGATGGAAGCTCATCTTGCTCCTAAGTAACCTATTCAAGTAAACTAAATAACATCTTCATGTGAGATCTGCAGTGGTCCCCACGACACTCAGTACTGCATGGAAAATCCCGAACAAGCCTTTGTTGATGATGCATCCTCGCATACCGACGAAGCGGGAGGTAAGTGGTACACTTTCAAGCCCGAGCAAAACAATCTTGGTGACACTACAATCCGTCATGGATAAGTCACCCAAACCTTAGGTGGAGACAACACCAAAATTCCTAAAATAATTTTTCAAACCCACCTAACCGGTTCCAACCCAATGGTTCGATCCCGAATCACTCCTTCAACAACAATCCTCAAAATTTCAATAATCAATCAAATATCGAAGGATTGGTGTCCAACTTCATGGCATCTCAAGACGCTAGATTGTCTAAGTTTGAAGCCGATTTCGAACAACAACAAAGCGAGATGACCAATAAAATCTACACAGTCTTGAAGGCCATCACCGATCGAATAGTTGTAGCACTTCTTAGCGACACGGTTAAGAACCCGAAACTAAAAATTAACTCCACAACTTTAGTTTTGTCTGCTCGTTCCTACCCGATGGAAGACCCCCAATGCTCATCCCAAATCTACAGTTCGATCAATGCCGTCACAATATGTCCCAAGCAACCAAACAAAACTCAAAATGACAAATCAGATGGAGAAGATCGAGAAGAAAGGAGCAACCCAAAAAACATCGACACTACCCCACCCTCACCACATGATCCATCGATTTCATTTATCACGGAAAAGGTTCGTAAACTTGATTCGTTCCTTGAATCGTCCGGTTAGTTCCCCAATCATCCGACACTGAAATTATTTGCACGAAAGGAGACGATGGAGCGTCATGTTTATTAAAATAATTAGGAATAATGATAACTCTCGTGAAGAAGGACCTGAAGATGAGGGGAGTGCGACGATTGAAGGGTTAGAAGTAAAATATTTTGACACATTCCCGATTAGGAGAGAACTAGCATATCATAGGTACCTAATGAGTGGTTCGATTCCCTCCTTATTTCTTAGAAACCCTATCATCACAGAGGGATGTCTATCAAACCTTAAAATACCATGCAACATTAGACACGTACATGTTAAAAAAGCCTATATAGATCTTAACTCCCCTTTGAATATCATGACCCGAATGTTGTATAATTGGATCATGAGAAGAAAACTCGACCCTAGGCAAGATACTAATAGAGGGGAGAGAAACTTCACGGGAAGGATTAAAGGAATGCATGTCTTCGTAGGAAACTTCACTTATGTTATAGACTTCATGATTGTTAAGGATATTAGCTCAATCATAGACCCCAGGTTGTCACAAGTAGTACTAGGAAAACCCTTTGTTGAGATATCCATCATGACTCATGACCCACCCGAAGGAGTAGTGAGGTTCACAAATAGGACTGATGAAATTGCCTATAAAATGCCCTATAAGATAGAATAGTACAACTCATTATTAGACTTAGAAAAAGAGCACACAAAGTCGATCTACCTTAGGAACTAGGAGGACAAGTGAAGAGGAGTAGAGTACGTGATGGCCAAAATATTAGGGTCTTATAAAGAAATCCTGGAGCTCAGACCTAAATATTTGACTGGAGTTGTAGATGATGATGAAGTCACGTAAGGACGTGTGACTTCGAGTCTAGCTACAAGACTCATAAATAAAGAAAAGCACTTTTTGGGAGGCAACCCAATATTTACTTTCCCGCATTTAGGAGTGTCTTGTGTTTTATTCATTATTTTTTGTTTTATAATGTTTGAATCATTTTGTAATCATGCTTTGTTTTTTGTAAACGATCGCTTTATTTTACTGTTAATCCAACGTTGAATGGATCTTTAATCCTAGCTTGTGTATAAAGGTTTCGGTTAAGCAAGAATAAATAGCCCTACACAACTATAGTAGAAACTTTTGTAAAATATATCAAAGATTATGGCGGAATCTAATCTTTGATGAAAAAAAATCAATAAGAAGAATATGCCATAACGAAAGAAATACTACTGAACACACAGAATTAACAAACAAACTTCAATATATAAATAAGAAGTAATCGAACTATTATAGGGTTACAAAACCTGAAGCTACAAACAGATTGCAAAAACAATGAAATGGATCGATATAACAATCCTATGCCATAGGACCCTCAGCGCATACACATTCTTTATACACAAATGGAGTCCCTAACAGGCTTACAATATTTTCTCTAAGTTATCCATGATCTCTAAACAAATAACTATACGAATATTTAATCAAAAAGTATCTCAATACATTCTTCTAAACAAATAACTTATACGTATCTTTTACAAAAATATCCCATACATATCTCATAAGCAGTCTTTATCTTTTCTTCTGTCTTTATCCATCCCTTGACAGTAGAAACTCTTTCAGCAGTCTTAATCTTCACGCAGTTGTAACTTTGTAACAACAACATTAACTCTGAACATCAGCAGTAGTAACTTATACACTAGCAGTATTAACTGTGTACAAGCAGTATTAACTACTTAGAATATTTTCTTTATTCTTCACTAGCAGTACTAACTTTACTATAGCAGTACTATCTTTACTCTAGCAATACTGACTTTACTCTAGCAATATTAATGTACACTATCAGTAGTAACTAACAGTACTAACTACTTAGCATATTTTCATTAAGATTACTGAGCAGCACTAAGTTTTGCTTAGCAGTAGTAATTCTAACCTTAGCAGCAGTAACTTCAAGAACATCATGAAGTATTTTAATCCCAACAATCCTCCCCTAAACTAGATATTTATCTTCAAAATCTCAAGTTTCTTCATTGAAAGCTTCATAATCACCATGAGGATGCTTCTAAACACTTTATTGTTTCTTGAGCTTCTTTGTCATAAGCTTAAGAAGTTGATAACACATCTTATTCAGATGATCAGCTTGCAGTTTCCTATTCAGTATCTTTATAATTGTTGCTGGTGTAAGGGGATATCTCTTCTCAACCAACATAAAGATATGCATGTCTTAAAACCTCACAAAGTGTACTCCACAGGAATTAAATAATTTCCAAATCAATACTTTGTTTCCTAGTGGATTCCTCTATACTGGATCTTCTACATGATGTTCAAACATTGTTCTTAGATTACCCTATAGTACTCTCTCATATCCTTCTTTTGGCCTTGTTGATCCATGCTTAGCTTTTACTAATTTCCAAAGAGTTTCCAAATCTTCCCTGTCAAAGCTTTTAAGCATCTGAATCATTGATGAGTACCTCTTTGAATTTCTATCAGCTCTTATGATTTAATAGTAGCCAAGATTTCCTTCTTTAATGATCTTCCAATCAAGAATGCTTGGAGGTTTAGTAGCTAATGGTATAGCATCAATTGCAACTTCCTCTTCATCAGGAACAATTTCCATAAGCGTTTTCAACTCAGCTTCTTCTTGATCATCATCTATCTTTTGCTTCTTTGCCTTCTCTTGTTCTAGCTCATCACCTGCTCTCTTTAAGCTGCTTTCTTGTGCTATTGTCTCACTGCCTTCTGCTCTTACTTCACTACCTTCCACCAATTTTGTGTCCATATCTACAAATGTGTTTACCCTTTTCATTGCTTTATCAAATAACTCTTGAACATTGGCAAATGACTTAGTCTTCAAGTCTTTGGGTTTCCATCCTGCTATGTTTTTCAGATAGGTACACATTATACTCCTTTGGTGAGCTTTTGTAGATGGTCTATTTCTTCTTTCTTTTACTCTCTTAGCTGCAAAGTGCTTCCTCCTTTTCTCCAAGAGTTGTTGAAACAGTTTAGACTTTTCTTCAATTGTCAACTCTTCTTGTTCCTCTGCTTGCAGCCTTTGAGCTAATTCATAGTCAGTCTCAACCTTATCCTGAATATCATTCCATTGTGCAATTAAGGAAGCATTAGCTTCTTCTTTTTCTCTTGCAATCCTTGCTTCCTCATCAAATTGAGCTTGTAGCCTTATAGCTTCTTGTTCATCAAAGAGGACTTGATCTTTCTTCTTCATCTTCAAAGGTTCTTCAACCATGATTCCTTTACCTTTGTCCTTTGAAGGAATTGCTGGTGTAGTTGTTGTTCAGGAATAACTAACCCTTTAGCTTTAGGTCTTGCACTCTTCAACTCTGCTAGTGTTTGAGCCAAAGTAAGTTCAACAGTAGTTATTGTAGAAGCACTAACTGGAGCAGCATCACCAGCAGTACTAACTACTTCTTCAACAAAATTAACTTCATCATCTTTCTTCTTAGCAGCAACATCACTTTCAACAACCACCTCATCACCTTCAAGATCATTTACGCCAAACATATCTTCATCTCTAGGAACATTGACGAGGTAAATGTCTTCATCAGCATCAATATCATGAATTTTCCTCCCCTGTTTGAATGCATCCTCCTCACCCAAACCTTCATCTTTATAGGAGACAACCTTAGCACTTAGACCAACCTTGTACAATCTTTTAAGCTTGTGAGTTCTTGACCTTTGCTTCTTCTCAAGCTTCTTCACCCTCCTTTTTAAGCTGTCAATCTCCAATGCCTGAGTGATCTTTGTGTGTTCCAAATTAAGAACCCTATTTTGTAAGTTGGTACACAATGCCATCAATTCCTTAAGTTTCAGTCTATCCTCACCACTGAGTAGTGGATCATTGGAATGTGTAGGTACATTTTCCTCATTGGCAGCCTCATGTGCTATAGGCTCTGTAGGACCACTAGATTGAGGTATCTCAGTGTCCTTTCTCTTTGGCTTCCTTAGTTTTTGTTTCTTCTGGGGTTGAGATGTTGATGGTTGAATAATAGTGGGTGTGTGATGGGGATCAATAGGATTTGCTGAACCTTCACCCATTTCTTCATGAGCTTGAACCATCATGGTTGGAAATAAGGGTGTAACTGTTCATAATAAGAAACACTAGCTGAACAAGATGATCTAGAGGTCAAAGAGGATTGAACAAGAACTTAGCCATATTATTTAGAGAGAGAAAGGAAAAGATGTGTATGTGTTTTAGAGAGAGAAAGAACACACACACACACTTTGGTGAAATGATACAAATGAATCCTCACCCCTCCATGGAAGTATGGAGGGGGTATTTATAGTCTAAACACAACTAAACTATACTTAATAGTCTAATCTAATCCCTACGTGTTTGGCTATTAATTATCTAATGTAATTCCGGATAAGTCAACATATTTTAAGGCTAAAAATCTTCCCCCAATATGTGGACATACGGAATTACTTACAATGTTCCTATCAGGTACAAATACAACACAAATAGAGTCTTCCAAAGCGCTTCCAAAGCTGAAGATGTCTTCTGAGTTCTCCTGGTCTTGAAACTTGTACTTCAACTTGGATCTTCAGTGTCTTTAATTGTACAAGAACCATTGTAGTATGCATGAGTTAGATTATCTTCCCCCAATTCATGCAACATGTCTTGAAATGCTTTCTTCTTAGACTTCTTTTTAGTGAAGTTTCTGAATCAGCTTCCCCTCAAACCAACATCCCTATCTTGAGCAGATTCTGAAACTTTGATGTAGCTAGAAAAAACTTCTGTTTAACATTTACGTGCACAGCGGAATTTTGTAGAAGTAGAAAACCACATCAAATACTACTGCTACTTGTCATTAGGTCTTGGTGAATATTCGTTCGGGGGTACATGCAAGGAATCAGCAACAATTCTTCTTACGTATGCAAAATACTTTACAAACCATACTAAGTAAAATAGTATACACTACTTCCCCCTGGAAGTTGACGTTCTGTAGCTTCAATTATCCCGTGAGAATTGCTGCTTACATCTCAACCTTTAAACTCTTTGGCTAACTTACCAACCTCGAATTCTGTCGGCTATTGCTGTGATCACATGGTGAAGTAAACCCGATATACCAAACTTGAAACTGAAGTAGAGTCCCCCAAATTTGTTACTTAATCTTGCACTGTTGTTGATTGAAGAACGGTGCAAGATTAAATCTATAAGTACTCTATACTCAACCAGAAAAGTATAAGAAGTACACCACCTCTTGAAATTATCCACATCGACATCTGCGTATGACACTGAGTACTACAATGTAACTCCTTTAAGTAATAGCTATAACCCGTGAGCACTACAATGTAACTCCTTACATCAAGAAATAACTAGATAATCCAAGTCTCAATCATAATATGTATACGATCAAGCAAGTCATCAATCGATATATTAGGTTTAAAGAAAAGGGGTAGAAAGTAGAAGGA
The DNA here is from genome assembly GCA_026074375.1 of Tanacetum coccineum. NCBI lineage: Eukaryota > Viridiplantae > Streptophyta > Magnoliopsida > Asterales > Asteraceae > Tanacetum > Tanacetum coccineum. The sequence continues at coordinate 48,496 of BQNB010036145.1, forward strand.
AGTCTCGATTATGAAATAAGTAGACGCCTTTGTGAAACCCACTTCAATCTCAAATAAGGGATACCAAATCAACTCCGTGATCACTTGTCATCGTAATCTGAATCTTTAGCCGTTTGTCGTTTAAGTAAATCTTATTCGAATCGTTTTTAGTGTTATGTATCATGTTTGTTGTGTTGTTGTTGAGCTTTAAATGATTAACGGTTGTTAATTTTGAATGTGGGGACTAACGGTGCAATAGTTGTTTACTTTGGAGGGCTAACAGCTGAATTATAGCTTGTAAGGACTAATGGTGAAAAGCTATTTCAACAAAAAGGGTTGTTAATCAAAGAAAGGATCAACTTTGAAATTATTAAAGGTTCAGGGGCTGCATGTGTCAAAGTGCAAAAGAGTTTCATTAATAATAAAAAATCCCACATTTTTTACTTTCTTCCCCGTTTAAAATGTATAAAATGCAACATGTGTAAATCTTGTCTCATGGAATGCTACGGTTATTGTCGGTGAAAAGCAAATATACCAATTTGATTGAAAATGAATCACGATCACATCGGTATAAGTTATAAGTCTCGTAGATAACCGACACTCGAAACCGAAAAACCCAAAAATTACATAGTTGTTCGGTTCACACTATCTTGTGAGTTGTTCGGTTCCTAAAGCTTGTGAGTTGTTTGGTTCCTCTGGCTTGTGAGTTGTTCGGTTCCTCTTGTTGTGATTTGTTTGGTTACTCTAGCTTGAATGACTAGTTCGGGTCTTAAAGGATTTTGACTAGTTTGGTTCTCAAGGGTTTTGACTCGTTCGGGTCCTTAAGGAATACGACTAGATCGGTTCCTATAAGAAAATGACTAGATCGGTTGATGAAGGTTGAACTCATTCTTGTTTTGACTAGATCGGTTCATTCTAAACTTGTACAATCGTGCTTGTATTGTCTTCTTCTTCTCTTCTTTAGAAACCAACAAAAAGCTAACAAAAATCCAAACGTCCTTGTAAAGCTAAAATGATGGATCTTGTCTTCTTTCTTTTTCAAACCGTCTGGACCATAAAAGCAATAAGCCACCTAAAATAAGCTTTAAAATAAGCAACAAATAAGCTTCAAAAAGTTGTGATAATGAACCAATAAGCTACGAACAAAAGAGCCACAAAAAAGTTAAAAAAGAATAAACTTCAACTGAAATGATTTGAAGAAAAAAAGAAAGCAAAACGATGTGTTTTTTTTCTTTGTCAAACAAAACGAACCCTTATTTCTGCTAAAATACGAGACACACACACACATGTTTTATATTCAAAACAAAACAACAATAAGGCCAGTAATGAAGTTTGTAGGGAAAACTGTTTAAAGCCCAAAATAAAAGAAACAAAAACAGTTATTATGAAAGATATAGAGAAATTTTTTTCTTTTATCTGAATAGAAAAGAAAAGAAAAAATAGAAAAATAAGCCGAATCAATAAGCTCAAAAATAAGCCACCACAACAAAACCACAAACACAACACGCACGAATACAATACACCCCCGGTTAGCTCCGATACCAATTGTACATAATAAGAAACACTAGCTAAACAAGATGACCCGGAGGTCGGGGATGATTAAACAAGAACTTAGCCATATTATTTAGAAAGAAAGGAAAAGATGTGTATGTGTTTTAGAGAGATAAAGAACACACGCACACACACTTTGGTGAAATGATACAAATGAATCCTCACCCCTCAATGGAAGTATGGAGGGGGTATTTATAGTCCAAACACAATTAAACTATCCTAAATAGTCTAATCTAGTCCCTGCATGTTTGGCTATTTATGAACTAATGTAATTCCGTATAAGTCCTCATATTTTATGGCTAACAGTTGCAACTCTCATTCAAC
>BQNB010036146.1:0-50348 GCA_026074375.1 Tanacetum coccineum
TGCTATTGTATTATGAAGTAACGCCCCCTGACATATTTCCGCTGCGTCACATTTTTGGGGGTGTTACATATTTAACGTATTATCTAAAACGTTATTGTAAAACGGACTTTATACGTTAACGTTCATAACAAAACCCTAACTATATGTAATGTTTACATACAAAATAAATGTACAAGCTTTCAAGGCATGTGTACAAGTGTACAATGCATAACTTTTGAATTATTTTTCCCTCTAAAACCAATGTATAACCTCCTAAAGCCCAAAGTACAAGCCGAATACGCATAGAATTCAAATGATGCCATTTTCCCACCAATTTCTTTTGAGATTTCGTACAATCTATCTAACATAAGTTACAACACTCCAATGCACAACATTTAAACTATTTTTTCCCTACAACCCTAACCCTAACTCGTCCCAAAAACCAAAAACCTAACTCGAAAACCCTAAACTAGTCGAAACTAGTTACTAACCTAGCAAGCTTCCACCACCATGATGCACCACCTAGCCTACCACCTTGTCATCACCTAGCTAGCACCATACCACCTCCATCACCACCTTGGGCTCCAAGCCAATCAAACCACCTCCATCACCGAAAAAATCAGATTTTGAAAATGTTATATTTTGATAACTCATCTTAATACGAAGGCGTGGACGTAAGAAACGAAAGAAACTGACTTAAAACGAGAAAGTTACACCAGTTTTACTAAAGTATACTTATAAACGTTTTTACTTTATAAATATGATTTCACTAAAACGATTAGATGGTGATGTAGCTATATAGAATTATATGTGGTATTAGTTAATCAAAGTACTATATTACTAGGGAGTTTCATAATGAGGCCTCTTCGGGGTGACGTATCGACGAGTTGTTGGATTTACGATTTAAAGTGTCCTAGCTCCTCATACGTCACTACATGACCTCTTAATTATGATAGCCCGAACGATAGTATGATGAGCTATACGACCTATAAATAATCAAAGTGTTTAGTACTTATACGACCTATATTGGATTAGGTTGCCTTCGGATTCCTTCGTGACGCATTTTTCTATTGTGAATACTTGTTGATTACCATTCACTCGAGGTGAGTTCATAGCCCCATTTCTATCTACTTGTTTTACAAACTCTACGGGGTGGAATTACATGCTTGTTTTACTACGGACACAAGTGTTTTAAAACTGTATGCTATTTCGTGATCATATTATTGCCTAAGTACCCTTGCCACTAAGTCCCCTTTTATCATGAACCGTGAGTTGCTATATTAGTAAGCGCGAGTGTTGTGGATAGATCTATCGGGACTGACAATCCCCACCTTTCTTTGGGGTCACAAGTTGACTCATGGTGCATTTAACATTTGAATAATACGTTGGTTGTTTGGCATCATCCTTTTTACTGCGTGGGGCATATATTACGATTACTTATTACGTGTTAAGGTTCGGTGTCATGAGCTTAGTGCAATAATACATGTTTTTGTACTACTGAATATGATTCATGGTCTACTATTACTTAAATCTTGTGGTCCACTCTTTTACCGACAAATCTATGGATTCACTCAACCTTTGTGTTGACTTTTAGCATGTTTAATTTCAGGTCCTAAGATATAAGCTTGGATGGGAGCCGTGATGGATATCAATGAAGATAGATTCTGTGTTTATTTAAATTCGATGCAACTCTTATCTATAAAAACTTAAGTCATATTTTGGTAGTATAAAGCTTTTATTTAATTAAAAACGCATATGGAAATGTTTATGACTTTTAAAACATATGGGACCTAATGTATGAACTCTGATATTTTGCTATGGCATCGAATGAAATCTTATCTTAAAACGTCCATTTAAGGTCGTTTCCTATATCTTGATTGTTGTACTTTGACGTAGCACCCCATTGTTACCATTCCGTTGCTACCTGATTTTGGGGGTGTTACAGATGGTACCAAAGCCAAGGTTATAGGGAACTGGGTCATTTTCAAAACCTAGTCTATAACCACAAAGTTTAAAGGTTTTCTTTTCTTTCATTTTTAAATACAGAATCCTTCATCGCTATCTGATATCCACGCGCGCGTATTCCCTGATCCTTACTTACTTTTTTGATTGTCATTATTGCATTATATATAATCTTAGATATATAATACTTGGTTTAAATTTGATCTCTTACGTCTATCTTTTGACATATCAATATCTATTTCTATCGATCAATTATATAAATATCGACTATCCTGATTAATTTATGATTATTTATATCATTCTCCATTATTTACCATGTGCCATGACTCTGCATACCTTTACAAATTCTCAACGAATTGTGTACTTGTGTTGCCAGAATCATGCCGCCCAGGAGATTTAAGAAGAAATCTGTTAGGAAGATAGTGGAAAAGCGTGTGGCCAAAGCCATTGAAAAATACAAAAAGACTAGAGCTGACTCAGACAATACTGGAGGGTCCAGATCAACAAATATTGGAGGAACTGTTGTACCAGAGATGCATGGATGTTCGTATAAGACATTTATGAATGGCAAGCCTCACTCTTTCAAGGGGACTGAAGGTGTAGTCGGACTGAAACATTGGTTTGAAAAGATGGAGCAAGTGTTTGAAATTTGAATATGTGCTGAAGATAACAAAGTGAAGTTTGTTATGTGCACGTTTGAGGGTCGTGCTCTAACCTGGTGGAATAGAAATGTTCAGACTTTGGGACTTGCTAATGCTAATCAGATCCCCTAGAGCAATGTGAAAGCTATGATGACCACTGAATACTGCCCAGCAACTGAAATCCAAAGGATGGAACAAAAACTTTGGACTCTGACTCTGAAAGGAGATGATATCGAAGCTTACAGTAATCGTTTCCACGAACTAGTTCTGATGTGTCCTGAATTGGTGTCCACTGAAAATAAGAAGATTGAAAAGTACATTCGTGGGTTTCCTGAAAGAATCAAAGGAAACATCACTTCTTCAAAGCCTGCGACCTTGCATGAGGTAATCAACATGGCCCGTGAACTGGTCGAGCAATCAGTTCAGGGTAGGGCTGCTAGAATTGGTTAAAGTAATAAAAGGACATGGAAAGACAACCAAAGAAACACCAACAACAATAACCATAACAACAACAATAACAACAACAACAACCGCAACCGAAACAACAAATATCACCAACAACAAAACAGGAGGCAGGAAACTGCCAGGGCCTATGCTGCAGCCTCAGCCGAGGGTAGAGGTTATGCTGTAAATCTACCAAAGTGAAACCGTTGCAACTCTCACCACAATGGACAATGACCTCCAAAGTATGGTAAATATGGTAGGCTTGGTCATGAGGAGAAGGATTGTCGGGTTAGGTTTCCAGATGCAGGAGGAAATGGCTTGCAGAATATGACCTATTTTGGTTGTGGGGAGAAGGGACACTACAAGAACAGGTGTCCTAAGGGAAGGAACCCTCCAAATGAGGGAGCACGTGCGAGAGCTTATGTGGTGGTTGAAAACCCGTAGCAGAATCTGAATGTGGTCACGGGTACGTTTCTTCTTAATGATCACTACGCTTGTATCCTCTTTGATTCTGGTACTGAGAAGAGTTATGTATCTTCTGCGTTTACACCTTTTATTGATATTGCCCCAACCGCTTTAAACTAATGGACCGAATAGACCAAAAGTGAAACGAAACTTGAAATTCGGACCAAAAGTAAAAAAAAATTGAATTTTGAACCAAAAGCGAAATCTGCACAAACCATAAGGACCAAAAATGTACTTTAACTCTATTTTTTATGCGACTTGTTATTTTATTTCTTTTGATATTTTTTTTAAAATATATTAACAAAGTACATTTGATTTGACTTTTTATGCGACTTGTACCTATATGAATCGTAAAAAGTTCATTTATGTATTAGACATTATAAACAAGGAATGATAAGGTTTACAACGACATTGCGGTCAGTTGTGTTACATCTGTGTGAAACCCACAAGAATTTAAGCAAGATAAACGGATTGTTCCTTTACGCTTTTACTGGATTAGGTTGCTTTCAACACTAAATAACCAAGAATCGTCCTAATTGTATGACATTGCGGTCAGTTACCCTCACTGTACCGCCATACATATGACGTTCCCATGTACTTTTGCCAATCTTTGAGTACCCATTTAGAATATAACCATACTCGAGCAAAGTACTACTGGTCGACACAAACATAATTATTATACCATGGGTTTTTCTAACATGTGCCTCAGGGGCACATGATAAGATGGGGACAAAAGGTTATGTGTCACAGTTTAATTGACTAGCATGTGATTGTGAAGTCTGATAATGATTAATAATAATGATTGCTGACCAACGAGACTGTGACACGCAGCCTCTGTCCCCACCTTATCATGTGCCCTAGAAAAACCCTTATACCATAGCTCCACATAGAGTTTAGCAAGACACAATCAAAGACATTATTTACTAATGTAAAACTAAAGGAAACGCAAATGGTTACACAACACCAACATCTTTAAGATGTTCATTGCACAACAAATGCACAGCAAAAAGCTGATTGAAACTCTATTTATTGAGTCCGTCTTTCACGACGGTATCAATAGCTGAAACAAGGATCATCATCATCATCATTTGATCTTCTTGCTACAAGTTTATATCTCAGGTCGTAACGACCTCTTATAATTTACACTTACATGGGTTTGACCCAAGTTGACCTAAATGCTTCACTGAACTTCGGAGTTGACCCACATTAGCTTCACCACTACTGTCAAAGAACCACTGTGATGCACCTTCAATCACCTTCAATCAGCCCTCATCACCACCACTGTCAAACCAAACAATACACGCCCCCACCCCGACAAAACCACCACCGTCGCCCTACAAACAACCATTTGCATTGATCATGTCAATCCGTCACCACTTCCGGTCAAGCCACCACAACAGCTGCAAATCCGGTCAAACCAGTACAACCGTTGCAAATTCAGGTCAAACCACCACGACCGCTGCAACTTCCGGCTACTTAAAACCACAAACGCCGCCATCCCACGTCAAACCACCATAGCCGCCGCACCTTTCGTTGGTCTATAGCATAATTTTTCGTCCAAATCTCGACTTTTCAAATATTGTTAGTATAGATTTGAAGGTACAACAACAGAAAGAAAAAAAACAAAAGATGAAATTTGTTTTGGTTTTGTGGTGAAGTATCGAGATATGGTTTTTTGTTGGATTGAATATCACAAAAGTAGATTGTTGGACATGGGTTTTTGATTGAATCTGGTGGATGTGAAACTAAGTCATGTCAACTTCAGAATTATGGTTATCTTTGACATCTCCACGATACTCGTGCAACGTTCAGGAAGTTTGATAATCATGTAGTGGTCAAATTTGGATGTTTTAATTAGATGGGCCATGGGCTTGATAAGTTGGTGAGAGTACCAGATGTTGATGAAATGCTGGTGTGTACCGACATGAGTGTTGAAATATGGGAAGACATGAATGGTTGTTTGTAATGGTTGGATCACTATTTACAAGGTAAGTCGCATAAAAAATTTGTTCAAATTGCATAATTAAAATTTTAAATAAAAATTTAAAAAAGACAAGTCGCATAACTAGTACACTGTAAAAGTCTTACACACATGTACTTTAAATAATACACCCAATCATTGGGGAAAGGGTCATATGGTCATTTTATCACAGGTTGGATAAGGCGCATTGGTCTTTTAAGTCGCATGACATGAGGCGTTTAAAGACTTTCTAAGTCGCATAGAGCATTTTGGCAAAGTCATCAAAATCATGAGGCATTTCAAGAATTTTCCTTTTTAAATAGAGTTTTGCTATATTCACAAACAATCCACAAACAAACATCTATAAACATATGTTGTGATGTTTTGATTGGTGTATTTTGATACATTTTCTCTCTTTTCTTTTTGATTTGGCTAATCACACATAAACAACACATATTTGTGAATGTTTGTTTGTAGATTGTTTGTGGACGTAGCAAAACTTCTTTAAATATTGGTACTTTATATGTGTTGGTTTTAGAATATGACCACCATAAACGATTAACGTGCATGTTGAAGAATTCACACAATCTAAACTTTTACGATGTTTATTTTCAAAGATTCACCAAATTAAATCATCGTCGTCTATAAAAGATGAGATCAATGTAGATTTAATATTTTTCAAAGATCCAATAAGCCAATCATAGCCATCTATTTTTTATTAAATTAAAAAAAAACTTACTTTTCACATCTTTTTAAAAATTAAATTATCTTGCAAACGGTAAATCGTTAAACAATAAAAAATACACCATCGCGACGAGAATTAAATTATCTTTCTATAGATGGGCACTTTGATATACTTTCGATGAACTTTTGACGAACTTTTTTTTTGATTTTTTTTCAGTAACGTCTGAAAAAATCACATGATAGGAGACGTAAGCCTCTTGAATTCGAATTTGGAGATCGATATTACTGAAGGTATCTCCGATGAGAGGAGAGTGGTACGATTGGTAAGAAAGGGAAACTAGCACCAACGATATGTTCGGACCATTTGAAATCATACGAGCGTGTTGACCGGTGGCTTATAGGGCTGAAGTTTACCCCAGGAGCTAAGTTGTGTTCACGACACGTTTCATGTGTCAAACCTCAAGAAATGTTTGGCGGAGCCAGATATTCAAGTGCCTTTGGATGAGATTGAGATTGATGAAAATCTTCGTTTTGTTGAAGAACCTCTTGAGATCGTGGAACGAGATGTGAAGAAGCTAAAGCGAAGAAAGATCCCCAGTAGTCAAAGTTTCGTTGGAACCTTCGCAAGGAGCTGAGTATACATGGGAACGTAGAAAGACCAATTCTCCTGATAAAATTACCGTCATCTTTTCTCCGAACCCGTACCTATCTCAAATTCGCAACTTGAGCCTTGAGACAAGCTCATTTCACGGGGAAGGGGACTGTAACATTCCGTATTTTCAGGTGGAATTTAGTTAAGCTAGTTGGGCCTAGTTGTCGGGCTCAAGCCCATTTGTTTTATGATCCGGCCCAACTTAAAGCCCACTAGAATAGTCCACTCTTGGAACTATTTAAAGCCCTCTCCAAGTGTGGAGAGGGTGTTGCTTCTCATTTTTCTTTTGTGAAACAAGTAACCATTTTTCTTTTGTTTTTACTTTCTCTCTCTCTAAAATCTAATTTTCTTATTTTTGTGTTTTGGTGATGAAATGATATCCTAACAAAACAAGCAATGTAATTCACCCCATAGAGTTTGTAAAACAAGTAAGTAGTAAAAAAAGGTGCAACCTATTTAAATTAAGGTCGTATAAGTACCGAGTACTTTAATTAATAACGTTAAATACAATCCTATAGTGGTTACATCGTACTATCGTTCGGGCTATCATAAATTTAGAGGTCATGACATGACGTACGAGGAGTTAGGACACTTTAAATCGTAAATCCAACAACTCGTCGATACGCCATCCGAAGAGGCCTCATAATGAAACTCCCTAGTATTATAATACTTTGATAACTTCATAATATTCTATATAGCTTAATCACCAACTAATCGTTTTAATGAAATAATGTTTATAAAGTGAAAACGTTTATAAATATACGTTTAGTAAAAATGACCTAATTTGGTCGTTTTAAGTCCGTTGCTCGCGTTTCTTACGCCCACGTTTTCGTAGTAAGACGAGTGATCAAAATATAACATTTTCAAGTTTTTGATATTCTGCGATGAATAGTGCTTTTACTGTTCACAACAGCTAGTTAGTCGTTTTTAGGTTTTAATTAGCGTAAACTCGTAATCGTAATAACTTATCCGTTTTAATCCCGTTTTTAGCGATTCTTTCGAGTACGATCTCGTAATTAAAAGTTATATCATATATTAGATGTTTTAAAAATATAAGTTTCTGTAATGAATAGTAAATTTTATAAAAATAGTTTTATAAAAGTATAAATCGTCGTAAACTCGTAATTAACGTATCTTTTTCGTTATAAATCGGTTTTTCGAGTTTCTTATCATTTTGGAATCGTCACGAGACGTATTATTATTATATTATGTCAAACCCACTGTATGAATTTCGGATTCAAAACAGCCCCTAACTAACCATGTGTATATCTTTATAAAAACCTTGTTTTATGTATTATTTAATTTAGTAGTTTATTAAGGAAACCCTAATAACTATTTTTTTAACATATGTGATACTTATAATAATGTCCAAGTTCATTCATAGTCCTTATAAAGTCATTGTAACAAGTTTAACAAATTAGTTTCCATCACTTTCACATGTGAATAATTAAGTAACCTTATAAACCCTAATTTATACCTAAACATGTTTATACTTAAACCATATGTTAACATACTTTTACATCCATTTTTCCATGATACATATGACAATATGACATAAGAAAAAGTGCATAAATTCATAAACATAAGTGAAAACTCATTTTACATATTAAAAAGTCCTAAGTGGTGATTTAGCCATAATTAACATATAACACATAAAATCATGATAAATAAAAGTATAAAGGAATTAGGAAGACCTTAGGGAGGATGTAGGAGATGAGGAATAAGTGCTAAACCCGTGTTTAGACTCAAAACCAAAGCTTTCAAGCTTATAAACCCTAGATTAGGTTTGAAACCCTAATCTTCCTTTTTCTTCCTTAATCTTTGCAAATGATGATCCAAGGCTTGTAAATATTTTAGTGTGCCTTAGGATTGATGTGTAAAGGGTTGTATAGGTTGTATAAAAGTTTTGTATGGTTTGCTTATGGATGGGATATGAGCCGTGGGTTCTTAGAGAGAAAGGGAGAAAGAAAAATGGATTTTTGTAAGTATAAAGTGTATGATAAATCTCTTATGCATGCATGTATATATAGGAAGAGGTATGAGATATTTGTAGTTGCAATATTTGACTAGAAAAGTCCAAGGGGGGGGGGGGGGTTCTTTGCCGTGGGAATTCAAGGGAACAAGGGGAGGGAAACAAGGAACTTAATGGCTAATGTTTATGTGTTTATTGGTTCCCCTAAGTAGGAATCATCCCATGATTTTTAGGATTAATGTTTCTTGTTTATTTTCTTTTCTAGTTAATATGTTACTTGTGTATTTTAATAAAGAAAGTGTAAGTGATTAAATGTAAATGTGTAGTTTTTATTTTAAAAGTTATACTTTGTAAAATGTTTGTTATCTTGTACATTTATATATATATATTGGACGTGTATATATATATATATATATATATACATATGCCTAAAGTTTTATAAACTTTGATCATTGTATAAAAACCTAGGTATTTGTTGAAGCGTACGTTAATTTTTACGGTTCCGGGAATACCTAATTTTCATTTATCGCAAAACATAAACGCTTTCATGTATCCGATAAAATAACTTATGTAATGTTTAATAATTATTCTCAAAATAATTAATTAACCCTTGCTTGACGTAAATAATAATTTGTTTGGCGTCCATTTACGTTGATTGTTGATTTTTAGTTTACGCGATTTAACGTATCGATTAAAATTAAAAGCGAACACGTACGAGAAAAAAATAAATAGTGAATTTAAATAGCATTGTAAATGACCTAAAAATACGGAAATGTTACAATCTTGACAATGGAACGGACTACTTTGAATTCTTATATTGGTTAGCATCAAAATTTGACAACCATTGGGAATTAGACAAGACCACTAGATACGGGCTATGAGAATTTTATGTGAATGAACATACTAATGGAACGATTGAAGACCTCCACGACGAACGACATGATAAACATTCCAGTATGACATGCTCTGATTCATTTTATCAACCGTACCTGGATACACAAGATGGAAATAAAACTCACGAAATAATTGACAAGGAATGTTCCCCGATACTAGTTCCCGCCTGTCACGACATCTGCGACCAGGACGAGCTATGCAAAACTAAGGAATTTACAGTCATACGATATTCGATGGGTCTTGATAAAGAATTCGTCGCTGTTGAACCAAGCAAAATAAGCACTATAAAAAGAACTCCTGGGAGCATGTCATGCATCTACCACAACCTCTTCAATAAAAGAAATTTCGGGTGGACTATAACGCGCACCAAATAATAAAAATGAAGAGTGAAGAAAAAAAAAGGTCGAACTTAAAGACCAGATGAAACAAAAGTGCTTACCAGGAGACAACCCGGCTGTTTTTAATTGTTTGTTGCATTTTAATTGATTGAATTTAAATTATTGTTGAGTCTGTTTGACCAGACATACATACGGCGTATATAACCCCTCTGGATACGGCGTATGCATGTCTGGGCAATTATCAGTTTTTATTTTCCAGTATTTAAATTCCATTATATTTAATTATTTTCGCAGGATTACATACGGCGTATCCTAGGGTTTGGGATACGGCGTATTATAACCTGCACAGTTGTGTGTTTAATTGTTTGCTTGTTTTGTAGGTTAGCGAAAGTATAAATTGCACGAACGTCTTCTAACTTTCATGCATGACCAACGAAATCGACTTGATGATATGATATGAAAATGCCTCGTGTTGACCTCTTTTGGGCATTCTGAAGCCCTCGTCAACACTCTTTTTTCTCAAATACTCAAAATGGAGAACCATCTGGAGCAAAATTTCAGGGAAATTTCCTCATTCTAATTCTATTTCCCATATTCTTTAATTGTTTTATCTATACAACGAGGACGTTGTATAATTTAAGTGGGGGGATGGAGAATTAGAACGTACTTGTCCTCATTTTCACAAATAAGATGCTATATGCTTAAAAATAGATCAAGATTAAAAAAAATTTCAAGCATACTTTTTGTGAAAAATCACTAGTTACATTACCTAGCGCACTATTACCCTTCATGTCTATTTGTGGGAATTAAGCCTTTCTGTTTCCAAATGCTTACTTAAAATTCCACAAAAATATGAGTGTGCCGGTGATGTAGTGGACTTTAGAACTCGGCCTGGTATATCACTCGAGACCTCAATGATACGTACTATGGATTTAGATGGAGTAACATGCTTGACTGATAAATTTCTAGGATTAAACCAAAAAGACTACATGTCATAAATTTAACTAACTACACTGGTTAGTTAACCCCTGTGTAACCTTTTTGCTTACTCTCATTTTTAGAGTAAAGATACCCCTAGAATAACCTACTGAGCCATTCCTTTTTTTTCACACCATTAAAGATTGTTTCGTTACACCTTAGCCTTCCGTGTAGATTAAAGCCTATTTTTAATCAATGTTGCTAGTTGCTTTCGTGTAAAGTTTTGTAGTTCCTGCGTTAAAGTGAAACACCTTTGCTTACTCTCACTTTTAGAGTAAGATACCCCTAGAAAAACCTGCTCAACCATTCCTTTCTTTTTCCACACCAACTAAAAAATTATCATCCCAAATCCGGACATGGTTAGTTGTTGTCCGGCAACCGGCATAGTGAGCGCTATCACCCAAACGGGATGTAAATCCCAAATAGATCTATTTATAACTTTCGCGCTCACCTATCCAGGTAATTATAGTTTGATTAATGGCTTTAGTGGGTTATCGCTACTTAGGCAAAACACGTAATTCATAGTATAAAATGTTACACTTGAGTCCAATTTGTAAAACAAAGCACGTCTCACCCAAGGATGTAATCCATTTAAATAATTGTAAAATCGGGGCTATGAACTCACCTTAGTAAAATAGTCATCTGGAAATGATAATATATCCAAGTATGAATCACACCGTCAAATACCTAAGTAAATACGGTCAGTCTTAGTCTACAAGTTTAGGCTAAAGACTCAATGTATAAACTACAGTAATTTGCTAGTTTATATATACTGTTATCACTTGTGTGGTGGTGCATATGTTTATCATATTTGAAATGTTGATGGCTCTCCGGGAAGGATTCGATTCACACATTCTTGTATACGTATAAATGTTATTAATAAATATTCGTATTTATTAAATCGTAGGTTTACTTGTATAATATCATAATATAATTCGTCCGATTTGCTAAGTGTTTATAAAATCACCTTTATTTATAAAATACCCTTGAGTTTTATGTAATTACAAAACAGTACTTCAGTTTTTGGGAAATATGTATTTACACTGTAGACCTTAAAGTTTTTCACTTTGTACACATTGGGCCCTTCAACTTTACAAAGTTACACTTTATGTCCTTATATGTTCCAATAATCCCTAAAGTTTTAGAAATGACAAAACAGTCCCTCAACTTACTAAAATAGTGAATTGGTAGTTTTAAACTCTCAAGTTTCAAAATTGACACATTTAATCCCTTAACTTATAAAAATCACATTTTAAACCCAATTAAGATCTAACAAGTGGCATTGGGTTTCATTAAGCTCCAATAAGCCTCATAAGCTGGGTCAGCTTATAAATAAGCTCGGATGAACTTATTTGAGCTTATTAGGCTTTTTGAACTCGGTTAATGTTTAAGTAAATAAGGGTCCATTTAGGATTCCAAAAGTACATAAGCTCTCATTTGACTTGTATAAGCTCATATGAAACTGTTTGGATGAAGAATAAGCTCGGATGAGCTTATTTGAGCTTATTCGAGTTTGTTGGGCTTGTTAGCCCACCAATCATAACCCGAAACGCTTTTAAGGGTCCATTTGAGTTTCACTACATGATCCAACTTATTTTCTTAACTCAAGAAGTACTCATGAAATATGTTAAGCTGTTTTCATTTCGTGGCTTATTAAATAAGCACTTAGGTACCCGGTAATGGGCTTTTGGGCCCATTACAAGTCCGATAGACATTATAAGCTTTTGGGCTTGTCACATTATGGTTTAATGGTCTCTCTATGTTTATTATAAGCCTCATAAGCTGTTTTAAGCTCACAAATAAGCTGCCAAGCTTATTCGTGGCGTATGGGTTTCGTGGTTCACGGTAATGGGCTAACGAGCCCATTTAGGATCCGTTTGGTTTTTAAAAGGTACAAAGGGTCCATATTAGCATGAATAGGCTCGTTGGATTATTAATAAGCTCGTAAGGCTTATAAATAAGTTGTGGGGGCCTGCCAAAACTTACTTATATGGGGCCTGTTTGGGTTCAGACGTAGGCTGTTGGGCCTAATTGGTCCATTAAGGGTCCGATTAACTTATTAATGTTCTTGTTGGGTTTTGTTAGGGTTTGACAAGCCATTGAGCTCTCGCTTAAGCTCTTTAATCCTGAGATAAGCTGACTATAAGTCATGCTTAATCTTTGGTGGGCTACGCGGCCCAAGAGTGGACGAATGTGCCCACTGTTGATGCATATGGTTCGCGTTTGTGGTGTTTAACCATAAGCCAAACACTTTGAGTTTATATGTCCTCCCTATGGTTCGTTTAACACATGCAAGCGTTCAATAAGTTTGTATACACCTTCCCTAGCCATGTCATTTCGTTTAGATGACAAGTTTACGTATGGTTTTCTAGAAATCCATTTGTAAATAAATTAGTGTTCATGTTGGCGTTGATATTTGCATTTAATGAAAATGTTTAAGCTTTTGCTTACCATTAACTCACATTACATACGTTTCTTTGCATTCAAACACCACACGAGGTTGAGTATACGAAAATACATGTACGTGTGCCACGCATGGGTTGAACCATGCGCGTTCACGTCCATGTAAACTTGTTAATCACATAAGGACATAAACCTATACGACTAGATAACAAGGAAACACGTATAATACAAATGTTATGGGTTCGAATGTGGGACTTACAATGAGTCCTAAAGGCTTGTTTTCGAGTAGGTAAGCACCCATAGTACACCGATCACAATCGACCAACCAAAGCTTCAAAGATTATTCAATACCTAATACATAGCTTGTAAACCTTATTATGACTTGAATGAATACCCTAGGATTTATTTTGGGTTCGAATGGATTGAGAGGGTGTTTGTTTGCGTGTCGTGGCCCGAACAAGAGAAAAGGAGTATATATGTTTATTGTTTGAGTGAGTGTGAGTTGTAAGAGTGTAAAATGTCAAGTGTGAGTGTGTATTTATAGACAAGATACTAGTTACATTTCCTAGTCACTCAAACTAACCAAACCGTGCCCTAATCTTGGCGGTTTTGTGGTTTTAGTTAGCCTCACATTGTATTTTGCTAAACCACCTAAGTACATGTTTTAATTACTCAATATTTGTACAAGGTTACCTAAGATTTGGAAATCTTATGGTTTTTGTATGTGCATTGTATGTAGCCGGGTATCCAAGGGAAAAAGGGAGAGCAAAATGGTTATTAACCATTGTGTAATGAGCTAACTAGGAACACTTAGTACTAACATTATTAAAGGGATTTTGTACAAGTCTTAGCAAGATCCTTAAGGATTTTTAGTGGATTTAGTGCCTAATATTCGGCCATAGTAAGTTATGTACATAAAATTTACTTAATTTTTGTGTTAAGGTTTTAAAAGTGGATTGGTTTGAGTCTAGGTATTTTTGAGGTGTGTCCAAATGTATTTTATTGCAAAACGTAAACACTTTACTTGACCAATAGAAATAAAATACGCAAAGTTAATAATTATCTTCTCAATAATTATATATTACTTGGTCAATGTAAACCTTTATTTATTAGATGAATGTTTACATTAAATGATTACTTCTAGTCTACGCGATCTAGCTTAAAAGTTAAATTAAAAGTAAACACGTATTTGACCAAAATAAATAGTGACGAATAACAAGAATCATGAAATGACCTGAAATTAAGAAATGTTACACTCTCCACCCGTTAAAAGAGCTTTGTCCTCAAAGCTTAAGACCTTGTAGTGGATGACAAATCCCGGTTTGTGAAAAGCTGTGGGTATTTTTGTTTGAACGAATCTTCACATTCCCAGGTAAACTCAGGACCTCTCCTAGAGTTCCATCGAACCTTACCAAATGGTATTCCCGGCTTCGTTCAATTGTTTTGATCTCCTGTTCATGTTTCAATGGCTCCTCCACAAACTAGAGTTATTCGTCAACGTGAATTCTTCTAACGGCATGACTAATGGTTCGTCAGCGTAACATTTCTTCAGATTAGACACATGGAAAGTATGATGGACTCTGCTTAACTCTTGGGGAAGTTCCAACTTGTTGGCAACTTTCCTCACTTTGGCTAACACCCTGAAAGGTCCGACGTATCTTGGATTCAGCTTGCCCCACTTACCGTATCTACAACCCCTTTCCACGGTGAGACCTTGAGCATAACCCTATCCCCAACTTTGAACTCCATCGGCTTTTGTTTCTGATCAGCTAGGCTTTTTGTCGATCCTGAGCAGCTTGCATCCTTTGCTTGATCAGGATGATCTTTTCCGTTGTTTCTTAGATTAATTCTTGACCAGTCAGTTGGGCTTCTCCAACTTCGGTCCAGCACACCGGTGATCGACATTTTTGACCATACAGTGCCTCATAAGGTGCGGCCTTTATGCTAGCGTGATAACTGTTGTTATATGAAAAAACTCGGTAGTGGCAAATTGATTAAAACCCATCTTGTCCAAAATCGATTAGCAAGACATAAGGGCATGTCCTTGAGAGTTTGGATAGGTCTTCTCACTCTAGCCATCGGTTTTGGTGGAGATGCCGTGTGACCCTCCTCCTCACTCCCTACGCCTCCTGTCCCATAGCTCTTTGGAAATGACTTCCTCTAGATCTACTTAGTTGTGAATTCCCATCACGCATCACAGATGATAGGACTACAGGTATTCTGTGTCTTGCTACTATCATATTCAGGTACACCTTGCCAACGTGGTCTAATGGATCATTCTCCCTTATTGGCAAGAAAGTGAGGCGATTTTGTAAAGTCGATCCAAATCACCCAGCTGGTGTCAAAAACCTTGTGAACGGACTTAGGAAGCTCGGTGGTAAAATCCATCATGATTATTTATCCCACTTCCACTCGGGTATTGCTGGTTTGTACTTACAATAACCAATGGCCTTGGTGTTCAGCCTTGAACCCTCGCATTATGTTCAAGCACTTGCTACATAGGTGGCCAAATGCAGCTTCATGTTTTGGCTCCAATATAGCTTCTTCATGTCTTGGTACATCTTTTCGGAACCGAGATGGATAAAATACTTTGACTTGTGGGATTCATGCATAATTACGAATATTAAGTCGCCATAGCAAGGTAACCAACTCCTGCCATTTAAGTATAAAGTTCCATTGATGCGTGGTTCCAATTTCTCCTTGGGTATATCCTTTCTGATCATACCGCCTACATCTTTATTCTTAAGATTCTCTGGTTTTAGGGCCTCGATCTGAGCTTCTAGTATTTGTTTGGGAAGATCCAAGCCAATAGTCATAACCAAGGCTTGAACCCGCAATGGCTCAATCCGTTCCTTATGGCTCAATGCATCGGCCACTATGTTTGCCTTCCCCGGGTGATAACGAATGTCACAATCATAATCACTCAGCAATTCTAGCCGACGGCTTTACCTCATGTTAAGCTCCTTTTGATCGAGAATGTGTTGTAGACTTTTATGGTCGATGAATACGGTGCATTTGGTTCCGTACAGATAATGTCTCCATATCTTTAGAGCAAACACTACCGATCCAAGTTCTAAATCATGAGTGGTGTAGTTCTTCTCGTGAACTTTTAGTTGTCGAGAAGCATAGGCAATCACCTTCTCTCTCTACATCAATACAACACCTAAACCTTTGTGTGACGCATCACAATAGACCACAAAGTCTTCGCTTCCTTCAGGTAAAGCCAGAATTGGCGCACTGCACAACTTCTGCTTTATCAACTGAAATGCGTTCTCTACCTTTTCACCCCAGTCAAACTTGATTCCTTTCTGTGTAAGCTTTGTCATTGATTTAGCAATCTTCGAAAATCCTTCGATGAACCTTCGATAGTAACCAGCAAGACCTAAAAATTGGCGGATCTCCATCGGTGTCTTAGGAGTCGCCCAATCTTTGATAGATTCTATCTTGGCTGGATCCACGTATATGCCTCTGCTATCAATGACATGCCCGAGAAATTGTACTTAATAACATACTTCGAAATCCAAAAGTACATTGAAACTTGGCAATACACACTTTCCTTCTTAAGCTATCAAAATGGCCTTAAGGTGTTCTTCTGCTCTCTCTTGTCCCTTTGAATAAATACATTAAAAAAGGTTTGTATTCGTATGAAGACAATTATGAACTTATCCAAGTAAGGCTTGCATACTCGGTTCATGAGGTCCATGAATACCGCAGGTGTTTGTCAGTCCGAATGGCATAACCTGGAACTCGTAATGACCGTACCAAGTTCGGAATGCTATCTTTGGAATATCTTGCTCTCGTACTCTAAGCTGGTGATATCCCGATCTCAGATGTATCTTTGAATAAATGTTGGATCCTTAGAGTTGATCAAATAGATCGTCAATCCTCGAGAGTGGATAACGATTCTTCACTGTTAGATTCTTTAATCCCGGTAGTCAATGCACATCCTGAATGACTCATCTTCTTTTTGACAAACAAGACCGGGGCTCCCCAAGGTGAGGAACTAGGTCTTATGAATCCTTTGTCGGAAAGCTCTTGTAGTTGCTCCGATAATTCCTTCATTTCGGATGGAGCCAATCGATACGGTGCTCGAGCTACGGGCGCGGCTCCTGGAATCAGATCGATCTGAAATTCCACTGGCCAAGCCGGAGGAAGACCCGACAAGTCCTTGTGAACACTTTAGGAAAGTCTCAGACGATTGGTACGTCCTTAATTTGTTTTCCTTCTGACTTGTCCTCCTCTTTCTTGGCGGATATCTGCGCCAAAAAGACCTGGCATCCCTTCGCCATGTACTCTTGAGCTTTTGAACATGAGTAATGTCAACCAAGATTCTCTCCGTTGATTTACTTTCGTTGCCAAAAAAAGTCAAAGTTTCATTCCCATAGGGAACTTGAACAAGTTTCTCATCGCACACGATCACGGCGTGACATCTTCTTAACCAGTCCATACCGATAATGATGTCAAAACTACCATGTTCTATGGGCATTAGATCTATGTGGAACGGATGGTCTAAGAAATTTAAAGTGAAACCTCGTATAATAGTATCTATCCCGACTATGTTCCATCAGCTAATTCAACATTAACTTTATTAATGAAGTTGGGGACGATGTCAATCAGGGAATTAAATGCAGTGGATATAAAGCTTTTATCGGCCACAGTGTTTAATAAGATGAGATGCATAATGGTTGTTTAGAGGAAATTGCTACGTAACACATAGAATCCGGGTTTCTCGATGCATTCCTCTCTCTTCTTCTACATTCCAATGCATACAACCAGCCTTGTGCATTTCCCATTCCCCTCCATCCTTATTCTTCACTCTAGACCTCTCTCTTGAAATGCCCTGGTGCTCCACACGCAATAAAACCATTCCTTTGGGGAGCTGCCCCATTGCCTTTGAGTTATTTAGCAACATTTGTGGTACCAGTACCTCCTTTGCAATATAGGCAAATGTGTCCTACCTTGTTGCACTTGTGGCACTTCTGGGTGCATGGGCCATTGTGGTGAAAATGACACTTGGTGCACTTGGGCAAAGATCCCCCATACGGCTTCTTTTTGCCTGTCCCCATATTGTAGACCTTGACAAACATTTCTGTCTTTGAAGGGTTGGGGATGGGTGGTGTCCATGGTTGTTTTGGTATGAATCATTGCTTCTTTTTGTTGTCAAACCTTGCCGATTTGTGTAGGTGCGGAGTTTCTGATCCATTAAGTCATTGGCCAACTCAATAGTCTCATCCAACGTCTTGGGTCTGGCAGATTTGATGTTCCCATAAATGTTGCCAGGAAGTCCACTGATGCACTTGTCAACCTTCTCGTTTCGTTGGCAACAAACTTGGTTACATATCAGGGTTAGCTTTGGAAAATGTTTTTTTTCAATATATGCTAGAACACTCATTCCATTGACCTTTAGGTTCCGGCTTGTTCTAGTTTTCTTGATTTTCACCCTGCGGAAAACATGTGTCGTTATCTTGTCTTTGAGTTACTCCAAGTCATTTCTTATGCTCGGGACCTAAGGTTCTTATCTGACCATTCCACCAAGTCAAAGAGCACTACAGAGTGCAGGTGGCAAAAAAATTCCACTGATTCTCACTAACACATCTACTGATATTGAGAGACTGGAACTCCGTCTTTTCAATCCCACCGGTAGTCTAAACCGGCCACTTCATGAAGTCAGCGTAAAAATAAGGGGCGCGCACTTTGCAAATTCCATCGAAGTTATCCTCGTGGAACTTTATGGCTTCCACTTCATTAGTGGGTTTCACAGAAGGGGCTTGATTCAATCATAGCTTGGATGGATTCCGGGGTCATGTTGTTTGGGTTGGTGTATTAGGAGTAGTATTCGGTCCTTGTCTTGTCGACAGGTGCTATGATTCATCTAAATCATAAAAGATAACACGTGAGGTCACAATCATAACAAGGTAGATAATAATTTACAATGATGATGTTAACACAAGAGAGGTATTATCAGTTAAACATAATACATCTATTTCCTTCATAACTTAGATCTTTTACATGATATAGTTTTGATTTACACAAAATACGATACAAAAGATCTAAGGCTATGCTAGCGGGGAAAAAACCCTAATACTTAACATGCATGTACAATGACCTAGCAAGACGAAATGACATAAACCACTAGATGTGACTGTCAGCATCCCCTAAAGCATCTTGGTGATCTGGAATCCTAGTATCTGGTGCTGGCTGTCTAGCTCTCTGCTGTCCTCGCAGTGCTAGCAACTCGGTCTGCATATCACCTATCGCTCGCCTCATGTCTCTCATCACTTGGAGAGTCTCTACCATCTGTGCCTGATGCCCACGGTCAGTCTCTTGAAGCTCTGCTAACTTAGCCTGCTACATCTGAAAGCGAGTCTCATGTACTTGATGCTGTGTCTGAATAAGAGTACCCTGCAGCTGTAGCTGTGTCTGGTGTGCCTAGAGATGGGTCTCGTGTGCATACATATGATCACGGTGGGTCTGAAGCTCCTGATGGGTCACCTGACTCAATCCTATCGAGTGAGCCTAAGCCTCTCAGGAAGCATAGGCCTCCTCCTCCATAATCCATACTGTCTCCTAGAGAGTCATCTTAATCCCCCTAAGGCAAATCACACTCGCTGTGAAGTCTATAATCGACTCGACTTTGTGATATACGAGACCTACTATCCTGAGCATCCTCTAGTAAAGCACACAAGTCCTGCGTATCATGCTCATGGAGCTCGGAAAGCCCTGTAACCCTAGTATTGAACTCTTCTACAGTCATAGGTGCTATCTCAGGAACTGCCTCTGTCGGATCTACCCAAGTATCCCTAATACCATACCCAACATCTTAACCCCCGTCGCCTCTCTTCAGCATCTACCATGCTGACAAACCCATAATCTATTCCCTGACTCTGATATTAGGTGGTAGGGGGGGCGGGGGGTGGGAGGCGGGGGGGGGTGGGGGGGGGGGGGGGGGGGGGGGTGGGAGGGGTGTTGGGGCGGGGGGGGGGGGGGGTGGGGGGGGGGGGGGTGGGGGGCCTGTCGAGGGGGGTGGGGGATGGCAGTAGAACTCTCCTAAACTTAATTTAGAGGGCCTAAGTGGACAACACAACCTTTTTACGAGGTAGCTGCTTGAGGGATGGTATGTATAGTGATGGTAGTAGTAGAGGTGATGGTAAATGTGGCAGTAACTGCAACCACTTAAAGGGGCCTGAGTGGATGACATCCTAAGGTCTGGATTTGGGTGGGCCACCCAAATTGATGGTAGTAATGTGATGGCATAGGTGTGGTGATGTATGTGCAAGTGGGGCCATACACCTAGCAAGGGCTCTCCTGAAAAGGGTGGTAATAGTGAGATAGTGGTGATGGTGTATGGAGTAAGTCATGGTCAGTAGTCTCTCAACCTTGCCTCTGGTAGGAAGGGATTTGGAATCCTGAGGCCGGACGGTAATCCTAGCCCCAAAAGTATATTAGTAGAGGGTCGTGTATAACAAGCTCGGTTCCCTTAAGTGGGGAAACAGGGCTCATCAGTAGTAAAACCACAGCAGAGTTGGCCCGAAGCTAAGTGCTCCTTCCTCGTCTCGTCCTCTCGTCCTATCCTATTCTCATCATTGGGTCATCCCTAGATGAATCGCCAAATCATCATCATCTTTATCATTATCCGTCTATCGGATAGTCAAAACCGGACCATCCTCTTGTTCCCAGCATCCTTGTATCCTCTGGATCTCTCGGGATCCGACTTAGGTAAATGATAAGGGTTGACTCGCAGTAGGTGAATCAACTGGGAGGTAATGGATGCTCTCAGCTAGAAAAACTCATGCTCATCCTTATGGTATATACTCAGGGGTTTATAGGCTTGGTACGTAGTCAGGATCATGTGCCTGTACGAACATAGGCTCACGCTCATCCTCGTTCTGAGGAACTGGCGGTGTCTGTGGATCCTCTGGGCCTGGTATGTAATCCGATGATGGTGGGGCTACTGGCTGTATAGGGAGTCCGTCGTATCCATATACGATGACCCGTGGAATGCCTCCCTCAGATACCTCCTCATCATCGGCTCCCTAGAAGGCTCTGCCGGGCTCAGAGTCGGTGTAGACGGAAGTGTAGGTGACAGCGGATGATGCAGAAGACATGACTGCTGCAAAAGCGAAAATAACTTATATAAGTATTACTTATAAGAGAGATCGGTATGATATGTCTATAAGCTTTAATTATAGGAGTGGTCTCTATGTTATATCTATAAGATTTAATTATAAGAGTCTTATAGTAATATACGTAATATAATTTATATACACGTATATCAATCAATCAGGTAAGCGCTAGTTAACATACAAAATGCTAAAAACAATGCTGCATTGGGTTTTTTAAGGAATATATTCCTGGATGCAAACAAGTAATGTATGTATGTCCCTCGTAAATCCAATTTGTGAAAACAGTGTTTGAAAATGGTTATAGTCCAGACACAAACTTTTGACCTGGTTCTTTATAACCTTGGCTCTGATACCAATCTATAATATTCCCAAATCTGGGTAGCAGCGGAATATAATGTATATCCGAGGGCGTTACTTCATAGATCAATAGCACAAGATATGAGAACGACCACTAAACGTGTCATTTGAAAAAGGATACATTAGATTAACAAAATACTTGTTTGTTACATAAGCTTATGGCTTCAAATTGTTCAACGTTTAAAATAAAAGATTTTCGGTTTATAACAATTGTCCCCAAAATGTAATAAGACCCCAAATCTTTAATATGACTCTTCAATTATTGACTTCCAATGTATCACTGCACCTCGTGCCTTATTGACCTGAGAAAACATGCTTAAAACGTCAACATAAAGTTGGTAAATTCATAAGTTTATGTAAAATCAGTAGTGGACCGCAAGATTTCCTAGTGTATGCTTAAGCACCAAATGAAAAACATCATAAAAAAATTAATTACATTTTCCTAAGCTCATGACACTGAAGCTCGACATGTATGAATGCAATAAATTGCCAATAAATGCCCGTGAATGATGTTCTAACCTGCAACATCCCAATCCGACATGGTTATACGTCTTGTTTCTCGGCTACACCCACTACAGTGAGCGCTACTCACCAAACGGGATGTATCCTAATTAGATTTATTATAACATTCGCGCTCAATATCCGTAATTTGAAGTTTATGATATGGCTCAGTGGGTTATCACTACTTAGGCAAACACGTAATCATAGTATAAAATGTACACTTGCATCCAATTTGTAAAATAAAGCATGTTCTCACCCCACGGATATAAATCATTTAAATAATTAGAAAATATGGGGCTATGAACTCACCTTAAGTAAATTGCTCTGGTAATGATAATATATCTTAGTTATGAATCATACGTCAATAATACCTTAGTAATATGGCCAGTCAGTAGTCTACAGTTTAGGGCTAAAGGACTCAATGTATAAACTACAGTAATTTGCTAGTTTATATATACTGTTATCACTTGTGTGGTGGTGCACATGTTTATCGTATTTGAAAATGTTTGATGGCTCTTGGGAAGGTATACGATTTCACACATTCTTGTATACGTATAAATGTTATTAATAAATATTCGTATTTATTAAATCGTAGGTTTACTTGTATAATATCCGAATATAATTCGTCCGATTCGCTAAGTGTTTATAAAATCACCTTTGTTTATAAATTACCCTTGAGTTTTATGTAATTACAAAACAGTCCCTTAAGTTTATGAAAATATAGTATTTACACTTTAGACCCTTAAGTTTTCACTTGTACACATTTGGCCCTTCAACTTTACAAAGTTACACTTTAGGTCCTTATATGTTCCAATAATCCCTAAAGTTTCAGAAATGACAAAATAGTCCCTCAACTTACTAAAATAGTGAATTGGCAGTTTTAAACCCTTAAGTTTCAAAATTGACACATTTAGTCCCTTAACTTATAAAAATCACATTTTAAACCCAATTAAGATCTAACAAGTGGCATTGGGTTTCATTAAGCTCCAATAAGCCTCATAAGCTGGGTCAACTTATAAATAAGCTCGGATGAACTTATTTGAGCTTATTGGGCTTTTTGAGCTCGTTAAGGCCCATTAAGTAAATAAAGGGTCCATTTAGGATTCCAAAAGTACATAAGCTCTCATTTAACTTGTATAAGCTCATATGAAACTATTTGGATGAAGAATAAGCTCGGATGAGCTTATTTGAGCTTATTCGAGTTTCTTGGGCTTGTTAGCCCACCAATCATAACCCGAAACGCTTTTAAGGGTCCATTTGAGTTTCACTACATGATCCAAATTATTTTTTTAACTCAAGAAGTACTCATGAAATTGTTAGCTATTTCATTGGTGGTAATTAAATAAGCACTTAGGTACCCGGTAATGGGCTTTTGGGCCCATTACAAGTTCGATAGACATTATAAGCTTTTGGGCTTGTCACATTATGGTTTAATGGTCTCTCTATGTTCATTATAAGCCTCATAAGCTGTTTTAAGCTCACAAATAAGCTGCCAAGCTTATTCGTGGCGTATGGATTGTGTGGTTCACGATAATGTGCTAACGAGCCCATTTAGGATCCGTTTGGTTTTTAAAAGGTACAAAGGGTCCATATTAGAAGCCTGATTAAATCTTTCTTTTTCATAGGCTCTACAGGTTTTATCAATATTCCTTTACCCTTGTCCTGTGATTGTTGTTGTTGTAGATTCACTTGGCTCTTGAAAAACAATCCCTTTCACCTTGGGTTTTGAAGTTTTTAATGCATTAAGTGCTTGAGCCAAAGTAATTTCTTCAGTAGTTATTGTAACAGTTATTGAAGCAGTACTAACTTGAGTAGCATCAACTACTTCTTCAACAACATTTTCATTTTGCCCTACAACAAATACTTCTTCACCATTTAAAGCATCCACATCAAACATTTCTTTGTCAGCATCATCTTGAACACTAACTAGCGTAATATCATCATCTGCATCAATAGCATTAATCCTTCCCTATTTAGATGCATCCTCATCTAAACTTGTTTCATCTCCATAGGATTCTACCCTAGTTGTAGCACCAACCTTTCTTAATCTTTTCAGCCCATAAGTTCTTGACCTCTTTTTTTGTTTAAGCTTCTTGACCCTCCTTTTCAAACTAGCAATCTCATTAGCTTGAGTGGTCTTTGTCTTCTCTAAACCAAGAACCTTCTTTTGTAAATTGGTATATAGTTCCATCAATTCATTAAGTTTAAGTCTATCCTCATCACTTTGAAGTGAGTTACCTCTTGCGAGCAGTGAGTCATTAGAAAGTTTAGATACATTCTCAAACCTAGTTTGAGCAATAGTATCCCCCATGGTTTCTTGGCACCTGGGACCACCACCTGAAGTAGTTCCTAGGGAACTAGATTCATTAGGTGTTGCCTTGGATTGGATTTTAGTTATGTTACCACTGTCCTGCTCTGCTTCTAAGCTAGAAGCGGTAGTGGCAGCCCTCACCAAACTGTCACCCAACTCCTTATGGACAGTCTCATCTGCAACGTTGTCACTAGGATCACTAGGTTGAGGTACCTGAGTGCCCTTTATTTTAGGCTTCTTAGGTTTTTATGTCTTTTGAGGTTGAGGAGATGGTTGAATAAAAGTGGGTGTGTGATGGGGATCAGTTGGAATTGCTGAATCTTCACCCATTTGTGATTGGTTTTGTACCATCATTGTTTGAAATAAAGGTGTTACTCTACCAGAAAACCTTTACCTATCCTTCTCATATTTCCAAATATCTTTTTAGTGTGAGAGGGTGCAACATAAATTATGTTATGAGTTGACAGATCATCAAGTTGTTGTTCCAAAAACACTTGTACAAACCTTGGATACATCAAAAATTTCCCAGACACATTATCCAAGTTTCTAACCATACTTTCAAAAATGTATTTTGAAAAGTTGAACTTCTGGTTTGTTGCTAAGCAGATAATAGCAGATGTCATAGTGCTACTAAACTCATTCCATGCAGTAGTCTTTGGACTTAAACATTGTAGAATAGTATGAATCAGAAATTTCCATTGTGGAGAGAAGAATGGCTTATAAAAAGTGAGCTTCTGTGAAATTTTCTCATATCCCATCAATGCAAGTTGTTCAAAAATGGTAGAGTTTGGTAAACAATCAATACCTTCCTCATCTTCTAGTTTAAGATCTCTTCTTAGAGATTCTTTAGAGATAATTATCTTCTTGCCATCTACTAGGGCATGCAACTGTACTTCCCCATTGATAGTCTTGACCACGCCAGTAGACCTTCAATGCAAGAGATATATATAGTAGGATTAACCGTTAATGCATATCGTATAGGTTGTGCATTCAGAAAATCCACAATTTGTTCAAACCCATCACTTTCTGTGGGTTTAGACAAAAATGTGACCATTTTATAAGTATCTGCAAACTTTAGGGTCGTCATTTGTGTTGGGTTTTGATGATGGATGATAAAATTGAGTTAGGGTTTGTGATTAGAGAGTTTACGAAAGTATGAAATCGATTACAGAATCGACTGAAACCCTTAATCGAAGTATTTATTAAAATACCCTCAACAGCATTAACTTGAACCCATCAGTAGTAACTCAGCAGTAGTAAGTGTATGCCTAGCAGCATTAACTTAAAACCAGTAGTAGTAAGTTATGCCTAGCAGCATTAACTTAATGCCTAGCAGCATTAACTTAGAACCAGCAGTAGTAAGTTATGCCTAGCAGCATTAACTTTGAGTCACCAGTATTAACTTCAATTTTATTCCAAAAAGCTTTTCCATCATCAATCTAACACTTTTATTTGCTTTTCTTGCAAAATGTTAGTCCAAAAACCAAGAAAACACAAGCCATAGCAATTTTCACAATTCTCACAGTATTAATTATACCTAGCAGTATTAAGTATAACTAACAACTAACAAAAGTAACTCAGCAGTATTAAGTATAACCACCAGTACTAATTATACTTAATAGCAGAAACTTTTAATGACATGAATAACAGTACTAATTCATACAAAACTCTACAAAACATAAAGAGATAAAAGACTTTAAAAATTCATCATTCCAATTCTAACAATCAAATATTGAAATCTACTTACATCAAAAGCTTTTGTAAGCAAATCTGCAACATTCTTGTCAGTATGGATTTTGACCATTTAAATCAATTTCTTTTCATTGCAATCTCTAATAAAATGATGGTTGATCTTTATATGCTTTGTTTTTGAATGAAAAATAGGATTTTTAATTATGCAAATAGTACTGTTATTGTTAATAAAGATCTTGGTATACATAAAATTATACCCATAATCAAGTAGTTGATTCTGAATCCAAAGTACTTATCCACAACAACTTAAAGCAGCCACATACTCAACTTCTGTTGTGGAATTTGCAACCACTGTTTGTTTCTTGCACTGCCATGATATTAATCTACATCCAAGGAATTAACAAGCTCCTGTTGTAGACTTCCTATCCAAGCTTGCTCTAGCATAATCACTATCAGTGTATGCTACCAAATCAAAAGGAGAATCTTTTGGATACCAAAGGCCCAATTTTGGTTGACCTTTTAAGTACCTAAAAATCCTTTTCACATCATGAAGATGTGAAACTTTTAGATTGACTTTGTGTCTAGCACATGTTCACACTGCAAACATGATGTCAGGTCTTGAAAATGTAAGATACATCAATGAACTAATCATTGACCTATACATATGAACATCTACTTCTTTACCATCTTCATCCTTGAGCAGAGGCTTTTGAGTTTGCAGTCTTGACTTCTGTAAACTCAAATTTCTTTAAAATTTCAACAACATATTTATCTTGACTAATAAATATGCCATCCTTCTTCTGCTGCACTTGTAATCCCAAAAGAATGTAAGTTCTCCCATAGAACTCATCTGAAATTTCTCATGCATCAACTTCTCAAATGCATTGCATAGCTCATTCTTTATTGAACCAAAGATGATATCATCCACATAAACTTAGACCAGCAAAATATCACCTTTGTGCCTTTTGATGAATAAGGTCTTGTCAATTTTCCCTCTTTGAAACCCATTGTCTAACAGATATGTTGACAAGGTTTCATACCAAGCTCTAGGAGCTTGATGTAGTCCATACAGTGCTTTTTCAACCTTGTATACTCTATCAGGAAAGTCTGGATCTTCAAATCCTGGTGGTTGACATACATACACCTCTTCTTCAATCTTCCCATAGAGAAAGGTACTTTTTACATCTATTTCATACACCACAAAATCGTTAAATGAAGCATAAGTTAAAAATAGCCTAATTGCTTTAATTCTTGCAACAGGGGCAAAGACTTCATCATAGTCAATCCCTTCTTCTTGTGTGTACCCTTGAGCAACCAATCTTGTTTTATTTCTTATCACAATTCCCCTTTCATCCTTTTTATTCCTGAAAACCCATTTAGATCCTATAGCCCTTTTTCCATTTGGTAAATCCACTAAAGTCCAAACTTCTTGTAACTTAAATTGTAGAAGCTCTTCCTGCATAACCTCTATCCATCTTGGATCCTTCAATGCGTGAATTACCTTTTTGGGTTCTTCCTGTGATAAAAAGCAAGCAAACAAGTAGTTTTGAAGGTCTTTATGGTTTGTTCTTTGTTGAATAGTACTAATATACCCATATTCCTTCACATTCTTTGACATCTTTCTTGTTTGTGTATGCAAATCTCTAATCACTTGATCAAGAGGATGATCTTTATGAATTCTTGTAGTTAGAATATGACTGACTTGGATTGTTGTATCCAAATTATTCATGTCAGCCACTACACCATCATCTTCATCATCTCTTGTGAAGTCAAATATGCTATAATCTTCCAAAGCAGGCATATTTAGATCAACTGGAAGTTCAATGCTTGTTTTTCCACTAACAATATTAACCTTATTTATGCTAGCAGCATTAACATTGTTAGTGTTGTTAACATTATCTTCCTTCTCTTGATCATTACATTCACTATCTTTTCTTGGATCTTCATCAACTTTCTTTCCATCATCACTTGAAGGTTTGGATCTATCATCATGAGAACTCTTTGAATCTTGGGAAAATGGTGGATCAGCAGTCCATAATGGTAGCAAAATGTAATCCTTGACAGTTTCTATCTCCTTTCTAGCTTGACTTGCATTATCACTTGCTTTTGTACCTGCAAAACCATTAGACTGTGTACCTGCAACAATTGGCTCATAATTCATTGTTCTTGTTAGTGCATCAATATCAAATAGCCAATCTGGTCCACTACTTACAGCATTAGGTGTACTCTCACTGAACCTAATATGTAATTTTTCTTACACTATCCTTGTTCTACTAATGAATACTCTAAAGACTTTACTATTTAAAGAGTATCCAACAAAGAAACCTTCATCAGCCTTACCATCAAATTTGCCTAAGTGATCTATGGTATTAAGAATAGTAACAGGACACCCAAATGGTCTCATAAAACTTAAAGTTGGTGTTCTACCGTAAAAAAGTTCATATGAGGTCTTGTTATGAGGCTTAACTACAAATACTCTATTTTGCACATAGCAAGCAGTATTAACAGCTTCTACCCAAAAAGTAGTTGGCAACTTAGAATTAGCTAGCATAGTCTTAGCAACCTCAATTAGTATCTTATTCCTCCTTTTAGCAACTCCATTTTGTTGAGGAGTTCTAGCTACATTAAATTGTCTTAAAATACCATTCATTTTACAAAACTGATTCATTTCTCTGTTTTAACTCAGTCCCATTATCACATCTAATCACCTTAACCTTGTGATCTACTAGATTTTCTATCCCAGTTATAAAGGACTTAATAATGCCACTAGTCTCATCCTTAGTAGCTAGAAAGAATACCTATGTAAACCTACTGTAATCATCTATGACAACTAGGCAATACATTTTCTTCATAAGGCTTTTTACAAATGTTAGACCAAACAAGTCCATATGCAATAAATGTAAAGGAAGACTGATTGAGTTTTCTGTTATGGACTTACAAGAGGCTCTGTGTTGCTTTCCCTTTTGACAAGCAACACAGGTTTGATCATTTTCAAAAAGTTTGGAAGGTAAACCTCTTACAAAATTTCCCTTAACCAATTTATTCATGGTTTTAAAATTTAAGTGACCTAGCCTTATATGCCAAAGTTTAGATTCATCAGATGTGGCTTTTGCAAAAAGGCAAGTTAAACCTCCTTTAGGAACTATGTTCTTTAAATCAACACTATACATATTGTTCTTTCTAGGAACTCTAAGTAAAATTTGACTTTCATCAATTAACTTAAAGTTTTGAGATAAAACAATACATTCAGTGTCATTAAAAAGAACACTATTCTTTTATCACACATTTGTGAGACACTAAAGAGATTAAACTTTAACTCTCTCACAAAATACACATTTTCAAAATCTAGATTACCAGTTTTAATGGTACCTTTTCCTGTGATTTTCCCTCCTTTGGGGTTCCCTCCAAAAGCAACATATCCTCCATCTATCTCTTCATAGTCTGTAAGATAGGACATGTTCCCTGTCATGTGCCTTGAGCATCCACTATCAATCACTCCTTGATCCTGTAAATCCATTTGTGGATTGCCCTGCACATTAGATAAGAAAATCAGTTTCTTTTGGGGACCCAAGCCATCACTGACTTGGATCTGCCTTGTGCATCAATATAATCAAACTTTTTTAGGGTGATTGATGCACTGTTGTGTTTAGAAACATGGTCTAAAACTTTTGTCCTTCCACCCACCAGCTTCTCCAAAGTTCTGTTGATAGCTTCAGACCTGACGTGTCTTTTGATAAGTCAGCTTCTCTGAAGCATTTCCTTAGTTTTAGCCCGTGCTAGTTTAGCATCACTATCTAAGCTACTTCCTTCGTCCAGATGTTTCGGGGGAGACTATACCTCATGAACATAGTTTAGTTATATGCATCGGTACCATGTACCGGACCAACATCCTTATTTCTCACTATCATGCAAGCTTATTGTTAAAATTAAGAGGCTAAGGCAAGGTTTATAGTTGTGCTACCAAAGGATCTACTCATGTGCTTTCTATCCTTGTGTAGCGGCTTAAGAATGTGTAAAAGTGAAGATTTCAAACACTTACTAGTTTCTGCAATCGATATGTGAGATGCAATGAGTGCATACCGGATGAGTGATTTCATACCTTCGAATCATATGCTACTTTTGGAAGCTCCATTGGAGGACCATCAGCCTAGATGATGTCGGACGAGCAATTTCATATCTTGGTATCACATGCTACTTCTGGCAGCTCCATCAAGGACCATCACCCTAGATGATGCCGGACGAGAAATTTCATATCTTGGTATCACATGCTACTTTTTGAAGCTCCATCAGAAGACCATCACCCTAGATGATGTCGGACGAGCAATTTCATATCTTGGTATCACATGCTACTTCTGGAAGCTCCATTGGAGGACCATCATCCTAGATGATTCCGGATAAGCATTTCATACCTTTATATCACATGCTTCTTCTGGAAGCTCCGTCAAAGGACCATCACCCTAGATGATTCCGAACGAGCAATTTCATACCTTTGTACGCCATGGTGCTTCCGAACCAGCATCTGAAATGCTTCCTTACCCGCTCGCACATGCAAGACTTGGCAATGTCTCTCTTATCCGATGCATTCCTTTAGTACTTCAACATGGACTGCGTCTTTCTTTGGTTCTTCCTTATTTCTAGGGATTTGCCAAAGGATCTTTTCCTAGCTCCTTTCAGCGGCATGGTCCCATAGGAGCTCCTGAATCTTTATTCTGGAACCTCCATATAAAAGTTTCCATGGAATTCTTTTCCCCTATCCCACTGATCATTATTCTTAACACGTTAATGTTTTCCTTAACAAAAGATGGGGAAGGGGAGGGGTTGTTTGAGTTTGTAAGACTGGTTCGGTCGGCCCTTTTCCTTTCAGTTATAACTTGGCGCCAAGACCCAGTTACTGTTCATCGTCACTCTCCTTTCACCTCCAGTCAAAAAACCAAGGGCTTTGAACTTAAAGGAGTGCGATTGTTATTCAAGTTAATTAGTATAACAATGGCAGGGAATTAAGGTCAATCAAGTGAATCATAGTCACTCTAAATCAAAAGGGGTGTGTGGGTCGTCTGACACGTAAGGGAGAAAGCAAAAATTCATAAGGGTTTTTGTGCTAAACCACTCACAAAGACGACATGCCTCCATCAGGGGAATGGACACTTGGCAATCTTCAGGTGTACACAATGATCCATACGGCTTACATAGCCCTCAAATGACTTAAAGAAATGCTTGGCTAGATGAAGATTGGAGAGCAAGGCTAGGGGTTCTGGAAGCTTCACCCCAAATGGCTATAAATCAGCACACAACTCTCACACACACACACTCTCTAGGTTTTGGTAGTTTTTAGTCTGCTGAATTTTCTTTTTTCTAAATGGTAATTTTTCCTTAAAAATATTTTGTAAGATCCTTTTTTAACGGTATTTCAGTTACTTTCATTAATGAAA
The DNA here is from genome assembly GCA_026074375.1 of Tanacetum coccineum. Classification (NCBI taxonomy): domain Eukaryota; kingdom Viridiplantae; phylum Streptophyta; class Magnoliopsida; order Asterales; family Asteraceae; genus Tanacetum; species Tanacetum coccineum. The sequence goes on from BQNB010036146.1 coordinate 31,786, forward strand.
TTTAGTTTAAGTCATTCATAAGCTCTTTTTTCTTTTTATTCAAAAGCTCTCTTAATAAGCCAAATTATCTCAATAAGCTAATAAGCTCATTTTAAGCTCTTTCAGTCTATAAGCTGAAATAGAGCTTATTTTAATTCAGTATTAATCTTACCTAAACCCTAAACCAATTTAATTTACATTTATCATGGACCTTATTGGATATGAGCTTTTTGGAAGGGGATCTTAACTTGGAAGAGATCCCATGAACTTATACCCTAGCTTATTAATAAGCTAGGGAGCTTGTAGCTGCCAAATTTGGTACCTTTTGTTTAGCTAAAGGTTCAAGTAAGTTTCTCTTTTCCTTTTTCTCTAATTTCAGTCTAAACTGCTTAGTTATAGCTTATATGTTTATTATTGCTTATTTGCTTATTCCCTTTGCTTATTAGTACTTATTTGTGTTTAGTTTAGCTTAATAATCTTAGATGTTCAATTGTTTTTGCTTTTGATAGTTTAGATCTTTGTTTTAGTATATTTGGCATAAAACTCATAAAAAAACCAAAATTTATTAGATGAGCATAAGTAATAATCTTTGATTTCTAGTCTTAAATTTCACATGTTAATTTCATGTTATTAAGCTTGTTTTAAGACTAAAATTCATCTGGGTTAATACTTGTTCATTAGATTTTCACTTTAAGAGCTTTTCTCAAAAATTAAGTTCTGAAAGGGGTGATTGGAATAAGATGCTTTGACCACCAAAAGTCAAAGTGAGCTTAGATTTTTCATTGAGTCAGGTTTAAATTTCATTTTAAATTTATAGTTAAAGTGGTTTTTACAAGTTAGATTTTGAAAAATGAAAAGTTTAGCGCTTATTTTAATAGTGTCAGGCACCAGGGTACTTAGGAGATTTGGATTTTATCGACTTAATTTGAAACTTAGCTTCTTGAGTTTTGTTGGTCGTTTTGCATTGAGTTTGTAAACACTCAACTAAGGTGTTTTAGTGAGGATTATCCACTTAGCGAAACCTGCATCTTTGAAGTTGCCCTTATGCAAAAGTGCATGGTACTAACTATAGTTCAGTACGGATGTCACTTTTGCTTAAGATTAAGCCAAGTAATCATATGTCTTAGCTTTTCAAATTAAGGTAGTATATAGTTTAGATATAGCTTAAGATAGATTAGGAATTATCTTAGGATTATAGCTTATTTACCTAGCTTAATTTTCTGTTAAAAGACCTCTGCATCAGCAGTACTAAGTTAGTTAGTACTGCTGAACTTTAGGCTTATAATTGGCTTAGCTATTGTAGGATTTAGGATCTTAATTTTAGCTTAACTTTAGTAGACATATAGCTTAGCATAAATCATTACCCATTTTATATTTTCAACTTAATAATCTATTTTTATTTTGCTTTTAAAAGTCACTTAAAAACCTGGAAATCCAAAAACAGCAGTTTGCCAAAGTAGATTCTTAGATTGTGAAATAAGCTTAAGGTTCTAGTTTTTATTGCTTAAATAGATAATTAATAAGTAGTTTAATTAGTTTTTAGAAGCTTAGAATCTAGTTTTGCTCTTTGTGCTTTTTAGCTTAATGAGATTTTGTGCTTATTTTCTAGATTTCTGAGTTTGCTTGTTTCCTCAGCATTTTCAGTAGCTTAAAAGTAGTTCAAGCTCTCATTTCTCTTCATTCATAGATTAAGCATATCCTAAGCTTTCTAAATCACTTTTCCTTTTTCAAAATGAGCTTAATTTGAGCTTTATGCAAGTCAAAAAAGCACAAGTGAGCTAACTCACTTGTTTCTGTAATCAGCTTATAGATAAGCTGTTTATGAGCTTATCTTTGGGTTTCAGCCCATATAGCTTTTATTAATTTTGTTTCCACTAGCTTCCTTTACAGCTTTGCTCTTTTAAGTTTTTAATAATAAGCACTTTTCAAATCTCAACTTAATTCGGGCCTTATTGGACTTAAGTTGTAATCGGGGTAGATTATAAGGGTAGAATATGTAACTTATCAATTTTAATTGTTGTTCAGTTGGTCCCTCCGTTAGTAAGTTGTTTTCCCCGTTAGTCCTTTTCCTTTTTGCACCGTTACTCCTTAGGTTAAATTTTAATTAGTTTAATTAATTTTGATTTAAAATTAGGGTTAGATTTTAATAAGTTTAATTAAACTTTGTTAAAAAAGTAAAAATTAGGGCTTTTAATTTTCTAAATTTTCTGCACTTTTTAACTTTCTAGAGTAATTTTTATAAAATTTTTAGGATTTAATTTTTAATAGTTTTATTATTTTTTATAGTTTTTAATTAGTTTAAATTTTTAGTACTTAATTTGCTATTTTTTTAAGATTTAATTAGATTAAATTAGTTTTTAATTCATAATAAATTCAAAAATAATCAAAAAAAATATTTTTCTTTTTCCTAAAATTTTCTTTTGTCCTATCTTAGGTTTAGAAATTTAGTTTACATTTTTAGGAGTAAAATTTAGTTTACTTGCTTAATTGTCGCGTTTTATTTGTCTTTCGTAGTTGTTAAGTGCTTTAGTTGTTTTAAATTGTTTGTTTTTAATTAGTAGTTATAGAAACCCAATCAATCTTCGAACCCATTCAAATCAATATCCAATATCAAGCGAGGTTTCAATTTCTCAAATCATTGGGAAAACGACCCGGGAAATCATCACTTTCCCCGGGAAAAGATAGTTTCTATATATTTATTATTATATTATATTTTAAAGAGTGAATTTTCCTTAGGGAATTTTCTTAATTGCTCTTGTTGAGATATTATATATTATTATTAGTATATTGTATACCGTATCAGTGCCGGACGATTAATTTCATATCCTGGTATGCCCTCGTGCCTCCGAACCAACATTTGACATGCTTCCTTACCCGTTCACACATGCAAGATTTAGAAGTGTGTCTCTTCTCCGATGCATTCCTTTAGTACTTCAACATGGAATGCGTCTTGCTTTGGTTCTTCGTTATTTCTAGGGGTATGTCGGAGGATCTTTTCCTAACTCCTTTCAGTGGCATGCTTCCATATGAGCTTATGAATTTCTGTTTTCGGAATTCTTCAATGTACAGTTTCAAGGAGTTCCTTTTCCCTTATCCCGCTGATCAAGCTCTTTTCACAAGGCTGTTTCTATCTCCCCAAATCTTGTCCTGATTGGTAGGCTTCCGGTCAGCGTGCTCGACGCTTCGCTTTTCTCTCTTGATGACTGTTCGATAAGATATTTGTTTGGGCCAAGGGAGTCGGGTGGTATGGTGGGGTCCTTCTCGTAGACCCATTCCATTCTTTCTTCCTCCATCTTTGGACCATTCCCTTTCTGGTTGTGTATCAACTATGGTTTTGCCTTTTTCTAGTTCGTGTAGATTGGGACGCCGGGTCCCACGGATGGCGCCAATGTTGAAGCATATTTGTGTGGGCCGCTAGGGCTTGGGAAACGGGCTTAGGCTTAAACGTAAGAAATTATTAGTCCCAGCTTTGGTTATTAAGAAGCGGAGTTGTCTCCTTCGACTCCTCAGCGGGGAGTAAGAGTTTGGTTCAGCTTCGACTACTTTAGAGGTTGTTGCAGCTCCTTTTTCCCCTAGCTGAAAGTAAGACATAACACCGTTAGCTTGCCCCAGGGTTTTAATCTGAGACCAACCTCCGACGTGAGAGTAAGCATCGGTATATGTTGGTATATATTCTAGTGAGGGAAACTAGAGAGAGAAAGAGAATAAGTATGGTTCGTTGTGTGTATAACCTGGTGGATGATTTGGGGCATACCACTTCTATTTATACTAGTTGGGCTTCACATGAAGACAAGAGAATTATGGTCCTAGTTTGTTCTTTTTTCACCATGTATTATTATGGTTCTGGTCTGTCCTTTTGTCACTACGTGTTATTGTACTAGTCTGACCAACACCGATGCTACTGAATCCGGACCTGAACCATCCTTCAATCGTCCAGCTATCTCCGGAGTACCGTTCTGGCATCAGGTGCTTATATCACAAGTCACTTCAAAGGAGTAAGTTAATCATGACTATCTCCTTCAGATGTTCTGGGCCTGAGGTCTGCTCCATAGGTCTGCTACGGAGGTCTGCTTCAGAGTTCTACTCCTGAGGTCTGCTCCAACCTGGCGTGATTTTCTCGGTTTATCTTTGGGATTAAGAGTAGTTGATTGTCATTATCTTCTTCTGATTAGCTGGAGTAGATATACCTCATCAGTACCCATAACGACATTAGAGTTTGGTTTTTTCCCTATATTACCCACTGCATAAGCCCTTGTCGGTGCTCCACCGTTCCCAACCGTATTTCTACGGTTGTTATTTTTCAGCTTAGGTCAATCTCTCTTGTAATGCCCCTGAACTTCGCACTCAAAGCAAGGAACAACCCTCTGAATCGCATCGGGGGCTCTCTAGTTGTTAGCAATAACATCTGGACTTCTACAATCACGGGCCAGATGGTTAACTTTCTTGTAGTTGTTGCATCTAGGAGCACATTGTTCATTGTGATGGTAGTTGCATTTTATGCACAGAGGTAAGGATCCACCATACTCTTTCTTCTCACCAGACCCAGTAGTGTAGGCCCTTGATACATTTTGCCTTTTGTAAGGCTGTTGTTGAGTCTGATTGATCCTTGAGTTATCATCAAGCTTTCTTTTGATCTCGGCTTGACGGTCAGCAAAAGTACGGATCTTTTGATCAATTATTTCAGTAGCAAACTCAATTGCAACCTGCAATGTTTTTAGCTTAGATGCCATCACACTGCCTTGGATCATGTCGAGAAGTCCACTGACTTACTTCTTAACCTTATCAGATTCTTCGGGAAACATTCTCCCACACATCAGTGCCAACTCTTAAAATCATTGGGTATGGCTCACAACATCAGTACCCTTGACCTTTAGATTGTGGATTTTAATATCCAACTTCTTGATCTCGCTTCTTGGGCAATACTTGGTGGTCATCATCTTCTTTAGTGTTTTCCATGGCATTCCGTATGCAGCGTCATGACCAACAGTTTTGATGTGGGAATTCCACCACGCCAGTGCACTGCCAAGTAGAGTGCAAGTAGCAAACTTGATTTGGCACGCGACGGTGCAGTTGCTAATGTGGAATACTGACTCCATCTTCTCAAACCACTGATTCAAACCAATGACTCCTTTAATACCCTTGAAGTTAAGGGGTTGGCATTTTAGGAAGTCACTATAGGTGCACTCACGAGTAGTAGGCACCTGTCTTCTTCTGCCACTTCTTGAATCGTGGTTGTCATCACCACTTATACTATTTTTGTTTGCTTCATGCTCTGCTAATGCATCAGCTACTCCTTGGGCTATCAATTGCTTAATAGCCGCATCAGTCATAGGGGTGGTGGTTTTCTTTGGCGGCATTTTCTTCAAAATCACAAGAAAATATAATACACGTTAGATTTCATACAATCATAAATGCGACATGACATATGCACAATGAATAAAATGAGATCACAATACACAGTGAAATATACAACCGAAGTGAGATCAACAATGACATAAATAAATCGACATTCATACATAACAATATCGATAATCATACATGATAGTTTTTGGTTACAAAATGACCAGTACAGATGTGATACAAAATGAAAATACGGTCCTAAAGCTATGCTAGCTGGGAGTTACCCATAATACTTAGCATGCTATATAAAATAGCTAAATGATGAAACAAGATCACTACAGCCTACTAGCTGGGAGTTATCCATAAAACTTAGCAGGCTATACAGGATAGCTAACAATGATACAATACTAACAACTACTGTCCGTGTCCTCCAAATCATCTGGGCGTGCTTGGTCTCTAGCCTCTAATGCATGAATGCGTCCGAAAGCACTAGTCACCATATCACCTGCCTGATGTCTCTACCACTCCATCCTGTCGTGCTAAGTCTGTAGTGTCTTAACATGAGCCTCTAGTATCCTGATACTAGCCTCTAGAGCCGTGCTCCTATCCTATGAATGACACCATGCCTTTCGGGTATGAGCAGCCTCTCACTCATAATAAGAAGCTATGGAGCAAAATTATCTCCTTTCTCTCGTCAGTAATGAGACCTGAGCTCTCAAAAAAGCTCGGTCGTCTTGAGCATCCTCATTACGCACCTGGAGCTCATGAGCATCTTGCCTCTAAGATGTAGCAAGATCTGTTACTCTCTCATTGACCTACTACACGGCGGTCATCACTCTAGTCTCAGAAGCCCGGATACTAGCATCTATGGTATCAATACATTCATAGTCAACACTACGAACTAAAGTAGGTACTGTTTGCCTAGCGACAGCAGCTGTCGAGCTCTCCCCGACCTCAAACCTGGAAGCGGGAGCAGTGATACATAACCTCTTCCAAAATGGCATCCCTCTTGGGAATATCACTCATACGATCAGTAGATGGTAACAACAAAGGTGGTGATGGTACAGGGAGTGGTGATGCAGCTCTCAACTGAACTATGGTTTCTTTGTAGCCTAATGGTGTACTAGCATAGGTAGGGCTAGTATGTATAGGTGGGGATGGGATCCTGGGAAGTAGGGATGATGGTGGTGATAATGGAGATGGTGGTGGTGATGGAGGTGTAGGTGCATAAGCATACTAAAAAATAAGTGCCTCAGTAGATGGTGATGGAGGAGTATGAGGTCGAACAGATATCCGTGCCCTATGGAGACGAGTCATGGATAATAGGAAAATAGTCTAAGGTGGTGGTGGTGTAGCAGCAGACTCGTCGGTCTCAAAGGGTTCCGTCTCCTCAGCTGAGGGGTCAGAGTCAATAAAAGGCAGTATAGAGTCGGTTGGAGCTAGATGCTCCTCCTCCTCATCATCCTCGAAGGACTCCTCCTCCTCCTCCTCATTAGGATAATCAGCTGGATCCTCCTCAGGGTCCTCCTTTGGGTCCTCCTCTAGATCTAAGTCAGCAACATAGCCCGATGATAGGGCGGTGGATGAAGCATCAGTAGGTAGAGGCTGATCCTCAACCGATATCTCATCGTCAGACGAAACTAAGTACTCTGGGTACTCAGGACCAGGTACGTAGTCAGGTAATGGTGGGTGCTCGAGACCAGGCACATAGTTCGGTGATGGCGTTTGGATCCATCAAATGGAAACCCCATGGTGGTAGGTTACAGTCACAAGATATGGACGTATATGTAACTGTAGCATGTGACTCTGACGAAGACATGACTGCTGTAACAATAAAATTAACTTATATAAGTATATTATATAAGACAATGTAGTATTTACGTAATATAATATAAACACGTATATAGATCATGTAAGCAGTCAATGCAAACAAATGATGTGTATGTTCGTGAAAACTTTTGTATGATGCAATATTTGTGAAAATGGTTATAGTCCAAGTAAAAACATTTGACCTGGTTCTCTATAACCTTGGCTCTAGATACCAATCTTTAACACCCCTAAATTAGGTCGCAGCGGAATAAGGGTCCGGGAGTGTTACTTCATAATACAACAACACAAGATATGAGAACAACCTTTATATGAGTCGTTTAGAATGATATATTGGATTTAATTAAAATGTTGTTACAAAAGCTCCATGCTTAAATTGTTCATCCATATGAAAATGTAAAGATTTTGATACATAAAAAATATCTCAAATGTAATGCATTAAATCTCTATTTCAATATGAATCCAAAATGATGCATCCAATGTATCCAAGTTCTTGTACACTTATTGACATGAGAAAAACATGCTTAAAAACGTCAATATAAAGTTGGTGAATTCACATGTTTATGTATGTATATAAAGTAGGACCGCAAGATTCAAAGTGTATGATGATGTAACACATACAATATCACAAAAATGTAATTACGATTCCCTAAGCTCATGAAACTGAAGCTACAACATGTATGTCTGCAAATTAATGCCAATAATGTGCCCGTGTAGATGTTCAACCTACAACATCCAAAATGTTCCGATATGGTATACGTCTGTTAGTTCGGTACACCAAAATTAGTGAGCGCTACTCGCCCGAACGAGAATGTCAATCCCAAATAGATCTATTCATAACACTCGCTCTTACCTCCAGTAATTGACAGTTCATGATTCATGGGCATAGTGGGTTATCGCTACTTAGGCAAACTCGTATTTTGTTTAAAAGTGTACTTGCGTCCAAATGTAAAACAATGCATGTTTCTCACCCCAAAAGTTGTAAATCATTGTAATTGTATAAAATGGGGCTATGAACTCACCCCCGTGAATGAATTGATTATATAAATCAAATAAGCAAATCGTCACGTGAAATCCGAATGCAACCTAATTAATTATTATCTTTGTCGAATAATTATAGAGTTATATCACCACCTAATAGTTTTTGTTTAAATTATAATTGTCGAAACAATATTTAAGTTATGCTTGATATTTAATGTCCAAGTATAAGAGCCTTAAAAATTTATTATCTTTTGATGAAATAATCGATTATTTGTTTAATAAACTTGATTTAATATTTTTAATATTTATATAAGGTTATTATATAAATAGTATAATCATTTGTAAAATAATATTTAACAAAGTTAAAAACCATGTATAAATATTATATAGGTAATGCTACATTGATTTTGTAATGTTTTTATTGAAATGAACCAACACTATTTCATGTCAGGAATATAGTGGCACAAAAATAGTTGCAATAGAATCTTCATAAAATCATAGCTTTCTTGTTTTACCTTCGTTTTTACACGTTTGTTTATACTCACGGTTTCGTATTGAGAAAATCTATCAAAATACTAATTAAAAAAAATCTGTACGTGAACAGTAACAGTAACTGTTATTTATAAAATTACTTTTTATAAACTTAATTATCGATATCTTGTGAAAATCATAACTCCTTCGTTTTAATTCTGTTTTTAGTGTACTTTATATCCACGGTTTTCTATTGAGAATTGTTGAGATGATCCTAATCATAATAAATAAATACAGAAGATTATAAAATTCTGTACAAGTCACAGTTTTTATAAAATACTATATAAAAAACTTTATATACTAATTAATTAACGTAATCCTTGAAAATTTCATACCTCCTTCGTTATAGCTTCGATTTTCGAGTTCCTTATATGCCACGGAATCCTCGTAAAATTACAATTTTTGAATAAATAGTTTAATAAGCTGTCTAAAATCTGGTCCAAAGAGTTTATACAAACAGTTTGTATATATATATATATATATATATATATATATATATATATATATATATATGTATAATATAATAAATGAATGATATATATGAAATATATAATAATAAATGTAATAAATATATAAATATTGTTTCCTATATAAATATATAACTCTAGTATCTATCTATATATATAAATACTAAAATGTATATATATGTATATATAAATATGTATTGAAATGAATATATATATATGTAATATATATGTTATATATATATTTTATATATATGTATAAACTAAAATAAATATGTATACATTATATAATATATAATATACATATATATATAAATAGTATACATAATATATGATATGTATACATATATAAATAAAAAGTAAATCTAATATAATACATAGGTATATACACATATATATATATATATAAATACACATATACATATAATATATATATATATATATAAATATTAAATTTATAAAATTCTGTACAGTCACAGTTTTTATAAAATGACTTTTATAAAAATACTTTTTATATATTTAATTATCGTAATCTTTAAAATTTCATAACTCCTTTGTTATAGCTCCGTTTTTCGAGTTCCTTATATGCACGGAATCCTAATAAAATGTACTATTTGAATAAATTGTTTATAAACTATCTAAAAATGTGTGTCAAAACAGTTTATACAAACTGTTTGTATATATATATAAATTATTTATCAAAATCTCATAAAATTCATATCTCATTCGTTATAGCTCCGTTTTTCGAGTTCCTTATATGCACGAAATCGTCTTGAAGTGTACTATTTTATTATTAGGTCTAAAATTTTTATAAAAATTCAAATTCTTATAGAATATATAAACTGTCCATATTTAACTTTTATAAAATTTGTTTTATAAACTTTTGACATAATTAAATTATTACAAGTCCTATAACTTAATTAATACAACATCTTGTGTATAATTAAGTCCTCTACATTATAGTACTCCAATTAGTCTTTCATTTCATGGGTAAATATAAAGAACATAAAAGAAATAAACCATGATTTCATGTAAACTAATTATAACAAGAAATAAACCACAACTAGTTTTATAATTTATCCAATACTTGTAATATGCAAGTTAAGTGTTTTTCATGGATCTACAATATTTGTAACATTATTTTACCATATGAACATATATGCTTGAAAATATATAAAACATGATTCTTGATATAACTTGATTTTATTTTATAAACTTTATAAAATAATAACTAAGTGGTAATTTAACAATATAATACATATGTATGCATAAAAATAATTGAAATGAAGGGATGAGTTCTGGTTATAAACCTTGTGTAAATGATGAATTTGATGAACACACTAATCCTATAAAACCCTAACTTAATGTGTTTAAACCCTTGCTTATAAAACAAACCCTAGCCTTGAAAACCCTAATTTTCTTTCTTAGAAAACCCTTGATTTTACTTGCAAAATCACTTGATACACCTTAGATATTAACCCTAACCATACTTTTATACTTGTAATCTTTGTAAAATAAAAACTATTAATTATTTAGGGTAATAATTTTGAGCCGTGGGATATGGAGTAGAAAGGAGAGGATTTGTGAGTTTTTTCTAGTTGATAATTTATGTATGAAAGACTAGGAATAGGAGCTTATTTATACTAGAAATATCTTGCAAAACCACCAAACAAAACCATGGTATTCTACTTGGAATGACTAGTGTGTAAAAGCCCATGGGGGGATGGTTCTTGTGTAAGAAATCATGGAATTGTGTAAGAAGTTGATGAAAGGTGTTAGTTTGGGTGCTGTATAGGTTTATAACACATGTGTGATTCTAGAAGATAATTTGATAATATCTCTATTAAAGGTGATCCGGCCATAGGTATGTATAAGTATGAAACTGTATAATTTTTAAGTATTGAGTATAATTGTGGGTATTTGGTTGAGTGTAGATAGGTAGAATGGTTTAATTGTATGCAAAAAGGTTCCAAAATGCGAAACGTAAACGTTTTATGTAACGTATAAAAATAAAATATAAAAAGTTGATTATTATTTTCGTAAAAATAATATAACGCTTTCTTGACGTAAATTTTTATTTGTTTGATGTCCGTTTACGTTGAATGATGATTTTTAGTTTACCCGATTTAACTAAACGATTAAAATTAAAAATAAATGCGTAAAATCCTAAAAATAAATAATTGAAAGATTGAAGTCGTAAAATGAGCTGAAATAACAGATTGTTACAACACCCTCTTTGACTATTAAACTCAAAACCAAACACTCACTAAATTCGTCATACCCCTCCTGCTGCTACTGTGGCGAACACACACACACACACACACACACACACAAAACCACCATAATTCAATCTCCAAACACATAATCGATCTAATTTGGCAAGGGGAAAACACCAACAACTCGATTAACAACATCTACTGTAAGATTTTCCATACTTTTCTTTTTCGATTTCATCCAATTTTGTTCTTAATCAAAATTGGGTATCTTTTAATTTCTTTTTGTGTCCTTTATATTCCTATGATTAAGATTTAGTAACTATTATGATTCCTGTAGTAATATAAGTTCAAATTTGCAACAAGATTGATTCACAATTTTTTTATTTTGGGTCAAAATTTTTATAAATACATATGTGATGTCAAATGTTTTTTAACTAGGAAATTTCAAAACACACTTTCTTACATTGTTGATATATGCCAAAAACGGCTTAAAAATTCCAAGAATGAATTCTTACCTATCGCCAAAACATATATATAATACAATGTACACATTTCAACATATTTAGTCAGGTTTTACAAAATAAGGGAGCGTTTGGACCATCTCCTAAGATCGTTGTCTAGAGTCGAAATGATCATTACTCCATTTTATTACGTATATAAACACATGATAAACATGTATTAGTCGTCAAGAAATATAATTCATAAATATTTTAATACTTTTAGTTCTAGAGTCAAAATAAAATAAAGAGGCGCTCCCACACTACTTATTAAGCATAGAAACACTTGACGAGCTTAAACTAGGTGTCAAAATACATAATTCAGTATATATTTTTCGACATTCTAAGTTTAGTTAAATTAAATAAGGAGCTTGTGGATTACTTCTTAGGTTTTATTTTTAGAGTCAAAGTAATCTTTGTTCCACATGAGTTGTCTTAAACTTTGTCTTAAACTTATATTTTTCTTTATTATATAATATTTTTAATATATTTTGTTGTTGTCTTGTCGACAATTGTCCTCGAGCAATTGTTTGGCGATTATTCCTCACTAAACATCATAATTGTAGGGGATAATTGGTTATCACACTACAAGCGTAGGACATGATGGGTTGGCCGAATTTTGTAGGAGGACGGAAAGTGTCTAGTTGCAGGAGAGAAAAAACACGTTCTATAGTTGTGTATGATAAATTAAACAACCAACCCTTCCCATGGCTGGAAAGGTGTTTAAGATTACCATGAGTTTTATGCCCCTAAGTGGGCTATGGTGTGGGCTAACATGTGGGTTAAAGAACGTACCCAACAACTATAAGTCATACGCTGTACGATTGAACTGTAGAACAAGATATTCTAGACAATACACGGGTGTGACGAGTCTTTTTCTATTAAACCTATCAATGTCTCCCCTAAGGGAGAGGATCACCCTAGAAATTACAATTTGATTTTAGCTCGTTCTTAATCTTTTGACCTTTGTCTTTAGCTCGTAGTCTCTTGGTTCTTATTCTTTGATTTCTTGTTGTACATTACGTAGGTGATTCTTTGAGCTTTGTTCCTTAGACTTGGCTGATATTTGGGCATGTCTGTTTTTGAGATCATCATCCACTGTAAATCTCTTTGATCAGCCTTGAGATGGATTTATTGCCTTCATGTGATGTTGTTCGTGTGACCTTCGGCCCTCCCCATGAATGCTAACACTTTTCTTGATTGATTTACTTCTCAGAGTTGCGGAAGCTGTGTTGTAGGTCTTTCAGTTGTCATGATGTCATTAATTAGAAACATTTAGTGTGAGCATGGGATTGTGAATTGACTCCACTGGAACGAGGTATCTCTATCTCCATCTTTACTTGACCCTAAAATAAAATAGTTTACAATAGCAAACCTTGTGGGCGAACAATGCTTTTGTCATTCGCCCGAGTCTGGTTGGAGTAACCTCCGGATCCGTGAGGACCGACCTGTGATCAGGTAGATTCATCTTAAGAAGAATCTCCTTGACAGGATTTCTAGTATAAGTATCGGATCATCTAATGTGCAACCATCAGAATTCCCATACTTTCCTGTTCTCTGTATCGGAACATCTCAAAGCAGACAGCACGATAAGAGTGATATCGCAGTTAGTTTACTATCTTACGCGAATAAAGATAAAAAATTGATTTGAAAATCCAATCGACGTATAACTTGAGAAAGTTTTTTTTATGATACATCGAGATGTTTTATAGCACAAAATCCAAATTTTATCAGAAACACATTTGTTTGTTGAAGATTACACAGTCAATGTGCTTTAGAAAAGTTCTGTTGTTGAGCACATCGAAAGGTTTTTCAAAACTATCCGTTAATTACACTAACTGGAACAAGTTTGATTTCAAAAGAATCGCACCATCGGTTTCCTTTTCTATTTTGTTACATGTTTAATCATAGTGGATCTCACATGTATCCTGTACCAAGTGAGCTTGTTTTTGATGTTGGCTCTAGAAGGGTTTCCATCTCAATTATGGATACTTTCGTATCACTCAGATGTTCTTTGGCAATACCCACGAGGATAATACGATGTAGGACTTTTAGATCTTTTGATTGTTGTCACCATTGTGTGAAGACACAGCTTATTGTAATTAGTGTCTAACGATGATTTGTGGATGATTCTCATGGCTCTAGGACTCAATTGCGTTGCATTTTTTGGTTTTAGTTGTCCGGAGGCTGGAGTCTTTACTTGTTGTTACAGTGTGTGAAAAACAAGCACAATTTGTATTAGTGTCCTAATGAGATTTTTGGATGATCTTATGGCTTTAGACTCAATAGTGCTTTTTTTGTTTTAGTAGTCGGAGGCTGGAGCGGACTGCCACCTTTTCAATATCGTCTAACTCGAAGTGAGAGAAACGATAGAAATGTATTGATCTCCGTAAGAAGTGAAACAAGAATCCTTTGAGGGATCTTGAGTGGCTAGGAAGGGTTGTGCAGCGTATCACCTAGTCCATGATACTTGTCTTCAATGTCAGCAATCAACCATGTGATTCTGACAGCATATGTAGTGACTCGGTTTCTGCCTAAAGTTTAAGTAGGGCTTGCCTTTCTTTTTACCTTTATCTTAGCATTTTTTTGATTCATTCAACCCCTTCAGTGCTCTTACTATAGATTTCATTACTAGATCAGTGTTGGGTATTCTCTTTTCTGTCCCCGTGTTCCATACGAGCTCCATCTAATCCCGCACTATTCCTTATTCTCACATTACTCATTTTATAATAATACCTAAGGACTTCTACACTTACTAATGATTATCCCTGTGTTAGATCCCTCCGGCGCTGGCGGATCGTGGGATCGGAGTACCCTAACCTTACCATCCTTTTCATCCGAATAAAGTAATTACAGGGTTCGGTATTTGGTTTATGATCTTCAAAGCCATCGTACGCCATTCGCTCCCCCTCAATATGTGCATCGATATTCAAAAAGGTTTAGCACATATGGGAGAGCCTACACTTGAGTTCAAAAGATTACATTTTTATCAGATTTTGATATTTAAATCACATTCTCTCCCCCGATAAAAAATGTCAAACCCGTTGAGATTTAGGATCTCAATTGATTTAAATGAGTTAGAAAAAGTGGGAGAAAATGTGGTCTGATTAAGTGTTTATTGATAGAGGAACTGCTCCCCCTTAATAATTGAGGGTCTGTTAGAGTCACCTTACAAATCACTACTAAGAATGTACAATATGAACAATATATATTACAATTACACCACACAAGACGTACTAAAAGATACAGAGAAGATGTGATCATTCGGTTCTCTGAAGAAGTCTGTAGTCTCCTTCTCGTATGCGTCCACCAACAAAGCTTTCCAAGTTCTGGAAGATTCGCCTGAGCTTTAGCCTCTTCTGAATAGCAAACATGAACTGCTTGCTCTTGATCACATCATTCTTGGTCCAAAACTTAGTATTCAAACCCAGATTAACCTTGTTAACATTGAATTCCTTTACTCGATTATCCAATGCTTCATCGATCTGTTGTAGAGTTCTGTCACTGAACTTATGGATTTCATTGAAGCGCATGATCATCTGCATCCCATATCTGTCTCTGAACACCACGGCTCTTGGGGAGTCAAGAATCTTGTAGTCGTGCATGAACTCGAGACCTGTAGCTTCCCAGCGAGGTTTGGTGAGGTTCAGCTGAGTCTGGTAACTCTCTATGCCGAGCTGGAAGTCTTCTACCCGTTTTCTGATAACCAAATTCCTTATCCATAAGTTGACGGCAGTAGAGAGAATCTTCTTGTCTTTGGGCGGTAGGTGGTTCAGGTGACCTTGAAGATTTAGCAAGTACAAGTCTTCAAAGTCACTCGGGTACAGATCTTTGAAGTCGCTTTCAGCAATAGTATATTCCTGATTATCTGCTCTTCGAAGAACTATCTTTTTCATGTAATCATACCCGTAAAGGGAAAAGACCTCAATTCTGACGACACTTAGGATTCTCATGTGAGTCCTGACAATAGCTCTTCGGTTGGTGTCAGCTGAGTGTCGGTCGATGTAGAATTGTTGTCTCTTGAACCACCAGTGAGAGATACCATATGATGCTAAGATGTCATACATATACTCTTCTTCAGCCCACATCTGATCAGGTACCATCTGTTCTAGCCCGGCATCAGGATAAGAAGAAGCTTTCATCTCTGTGATTGACAACGCAAGTCTGTCACCCTTATGACCAAATCGTAGATGTTCCAAGTCTTTGTTGAAGAAGAATTCAGTCTGAATTGTGACCTGACCTAGAGGACCACCCAATGGGAGTGGTCTGCTGACATTATACCTGAGTAATCCTTCGTCCACTTGATTAGTCAGAAGCTTGTGACATTCTTCCATCTGAAATTGTAGATGAATCACGTCAGGATGGAAGGCTTTGACCACTTCATAAGCAGGACCTTCCAAATGTCCTAGTGTAAGCTCTGTGATTCCTTGCTTCTTGCAGAACCAATCAATAAACACTCCAATATCACTGGTATGTGAAAGCAAAGAGTTTTCTAGTAGAGGTACAAAGCTGGAGGCCAAAGCAGATGCCAAGTTGTTATTGGGAACAGGCAGACTTGATGAAGGAATGGACCAGGCAGATTCAGGGGTCGCAGGTCTTTCTTTTTTGGAAAGAGGTTTAAACCATTCCTGATTCAGACTCACTTTGGGAATGTGCCTACTGCCGCTATGTTCATCGTCAGACCCCATATCTTGAGCTTCAAAGTCTGACTCTTCATGCATAAGTACGTCTTCAGGAACAGATGAAGCAGCGGGCTTGAGTCTGGATGTGGTCGTTGTCCAGGCTGTATATTCTATTGAGGTAGTTATCTTGGATGAGCCTGGAGCAGCAGAGCTTTGAGACTTATCACCTCGATTGGTTGTTGAAGACGGTGGTGGTGGAGGAGGATCTTGAGCGGAATCAGAGGCTCTTGTTGTGCCGGAAGCTCCTGATGCACTAGACGGTGGTGGAGGAGGAGGTGGTGAGGATGGTGACCCAGGTGGGGTTTTCGGTGAATCCTACTTACTTTTCTTCTTTGTTTGCTCCTCAGCCTTATCTGCATCAAATTTCTCACTTTCATCACGAATGATAGACTTTTGTAATGCTTCATAAGCCATCTTGTGATCCTTGTGGCCCTTGTCATAATTCTCCTCCAGCATGTGTTGAAGCAGAATCTCCTTCATGTCAGACGTAGGGAGATCCTTGAAGCGAGCACGAAGAGGGGCTCTTATTGCATGCTGAACTGATGCGGTAACCACCTCTTTTACTGATTCTTCAATTTTTCGGTCAATCTCCTACGAGTCTATAAATTCCACTATCTGCTCTCTGATCAATCTAGATAAGTCTTGAGTCTCCAATTGGTGGATCATGTTCCCTTGCTTATCTAGCCTTTCCTCTAGGGCTTGATTTGCTTCCACCAGATTTGCTATATTCTGTTACAGCTGACCAATCGTCTGAATTAAGATCGAGGTTGAGACGTCTTGTTGTGGTTGAGGTGGTGGTGGTAGAACAATTGTTGTTGTTGTTGTTTAAGTGACCGTTGCTGTTGTTGTAGGCATAGATGCGGGAACCATTGTGGAATCGGATTGAGGGTCGGTGATATCTATCACTGGAGTAGTCATTAACGGGACAGACGAGGTATCCTAAAGAATGGGAACCGTCACCATAGATTGGACCTTCGCTTCAGTATTGGTATTTTCTGGTTCATCTTCCTGTAACTTCTCTATAAGGAACTGATTTGTAAAGCTAAGATCCTTGTCGAGGTTTTTCATAGAGGACAGGGTTCTAGCGGAGCTAGCAGGTTCCTCAAGTCTCACCTCGCATTCAGATGGGAGTTTAAGGTTCTCCTGAACCTTTGGATAAGCGGTAGCAGTGAACTCATCATCCATTTGCTCTATGTTAGGTTGTGATGAATCTTCAGCGATTCCTAAGTCCATGTGATCCAGGTTTGGTCCAGCGTGAACCACATGACTTGATGGTGTCCGAGACACGCCAGCATCACCAGGGTTTGTTCCACCCTGGCCTTCCTCTTGACCTTGTGTACTCATCTCAGGAGACACTTCCTCATTTGACTCCGTCCCACTGTCAGTTAGACCCAGTTTTGCATATAGTGACGAAGATTCAACGAGACCAAAGGGTTCTGCTATGGCAGGAGTGCACCTTTAAAAGATAAACTGTTCAGCATGGTTCTTTTTCTTGGGAGTCTAAAGGTTGAGTAGAACTTCCGCAGCTTGTTCCTCCCCTACCTTTTCTTTGCCCTTGCCCTGAACCTCTGGAAGCGGTTGAAGTTTCCTATAGTCAGGTTCCCTGAACACTACAGGAGGTAGTGGTCCTCGATGAGCAGGGTAAGCATCCTTCATACTTTCTTCCAGAACCTTTTACACGATAGCTTCTTCATCATCAACCTTGGGTTCTGTCGCAGACCATACCCGCTTTAGAACGTTTAGCTTGAGATGGAGCTTCAACTGCGTCCAAAGCTCGCTTTCTTTTCTTCTCCTGAGGCTTAGCAGGTGTAGGTTTGGGTTTGGGTGGTTGAGATGGAGTTGATTTAGTGGTCTTAGCAATTGAAGGTTTAGTTTTGGGTTTGGTTTGTTGAGTTGAGGTTGGCTTCTTGGTTGTTTTCGGTTTTGCCCCCTTAGTTTTGGGTTTGGTTTGTTGAGTTGAGGTTTGGGAGCCGGAGAGTCAGGATCACTAACATCTTCACCAGCAAGATATCTTTGATGCTTTGCAACTTTCTCCATATAAGCATT
>BQNB010036147.1:0-50348 GCA_026074375.1 Tanacetum coccineum
CCCAACGAAGAGGCCCCTGCGTAGCAAAGTTCCGTTTCAAAAACTGAAAAAATAATGTTGCCAAACATACATAGGTTTAGAAGAAAAAAGGTCAAACTATGTCAGTTCAACTTTGACATGCTTTTGCATAGGCTTGAGAGCATCCCCGAACATGCATTAAATTGACTAATAACACTCATAAAACTAAAGTTTTGCAGCAACGTAAATTGGGTCTCTCCTTGCCATGATAAAATGATAAAGTTTGAAGATAGAATACTATGTATTTTTGCATAGATGTTCGAAAAAGTGTATTTTTTTAATCAGGTTATTTTTATCTGAAGGAATAACCGACTCAAGGTAGTTTGTATTCTTTTTTTCAAGGCATAACACCTCCTATAGATCTTTTATTTAAAACTTCTGTTCTTTTGTTACAATTTTGTTTTTGTTAACTATGTATGACATATTAGTACTTTACAAACAAACTGAAAAAAATGGGACAAATGGTTGACCCGAGCTGACCTGTTTGCATTTGAATAAAGTGCGTTCTAATGTAAAGGTGTGGAAATAACAAACCTTAAGCTGAGCAAGAGCGGATGGTGTGTCAGTAAGGTACTTAATCGCAAGAGATATTGGCATATCTGTAGGCTGCTGTTGACTCGGTGTCCCAACCTGCCGTACTTTTGCACCGTGTGGAATTCACGTAGTCTGCTGAAGAAACGAAATGCACAGAAAATTATGAACAGTGGTCATTCATTTTCTTGAAATTTGGACGAAAAAATAAGTCAAAAGTTTGCATGGAAAAGATGGTATATAAAATATAAGCAATTCAAACACCCTAAATGAAAATAGCATAACAACATAAAACTCAAATTCCACATAAATTGAACCACGAACAACTGAAAAATAAACATAAATAAACACCCTCTTAAAAAAATATTAACATTTTTTAAAAATGGTCTCAATTGCATTTATATTTACAAAATAAGCAAATGCAAACAAATCTAAAAAGATAATCAACCTAATGATTTTGGGTATGATTACTTGATTAAAAACAAAGCAAATGTAAACAAAGCTCACTAAAATTACGCTGAATCAGATGGACAACCGTGCGTAGCTTCACCGGAGAAACCAAATACATGACGGCTGCAAGAATTAGGAGACAACGTGGGTAGACTAATCCATCAATACCCAAAAATATTCAACAAAATAAAAAAAAAAACTTTTTTTGAGATCATTACACGCATCAAACAAAAAACACACACACACAAATCAAATCATTCAAACAAAATTCATCCCAACCCTAAATTGTAGAGTATTCAGACTGGGAGAGAGGGGTAGGGGTGGTTGGGTAAGGAGGAGAGGTTGGGTGGTGGAGAGGTGGTATACTGATCATAAAACACAAGGGGTAAAAGCCAAATATTAAAGAAAAACCCCAAACCTTGATGTTTTAATAAAATGAGATGGGGAAGATGAAAAGATGGATCTAGAAATTGGGAAAAAACTTTTGAAGAGACATATTTTGTGAGAGGAGAGATCAAGGGTCGAGTTGTTATTGTGTTTTTCCTTGAAGACACTAACACACAGTATAAATGGGGGGGGGAGTGGGATGGGGGGGGGGGTGAGGGGGGGGGGGGGGTACTGGAGCAAAAACCTAAGTTAAATAATGTATGGTGCGGACACATCAACGGCTTTGGGAACTTAGTCAAGAAATATTAAACTGTGCTTCGCTGGCGGAGTACCCCAACGGCCGGCGGGATGGGGGGCGAGAGGGTGTGAGTGTGCAGGTTCCACTGGTGGGGTGGCGACCCAACAGAACATTAAATGCTTATGGTGACCCGGGTACGGGTTTAATAAAGGATTAATTTAATGGATGGGGCATATCAGTATGAGTGAGTTGTATGGTAAATTGTTTTGTTCGCAAGTCAATGAAACATTGTTCTGCAATTCAATGAAACACAAAAGAAAGCGAA
The DNA here is from genome assembly GCA_026074375.1 of Tanacetum coccineum. Lineage (NCBI taxonomy): Eukaryota > Viridiplantae > Streptophyta > Magnoliopsida > Asterales > Asteraceae > Tanacetum > Tanacetum coccineum. Next base: position 1,950 of record BQNB010036147.1, read on the forward strand.
AAGTTTCCGTTATATTTCTATAACATTGTTTGACAATTTAAATTTTATACATCGTGATACTTAATAAGTCATCTAAGAATTTTTGAAAAACTACGATTTAGATCTTACATAATCCCGTGAAGCATATCATATTGCTTCATACCTACTTGATAATACGAGAAATAGTGGAATATCCTAAGGCTGGATGGAGTGGTGCCAAACTCATCTAGGTGAGTTCAAAGTCGTGCACGACTTGCCATCCCACCCTAAAAGTGACTTTTGCCACCTCAATTTTGCTAGGTGAGTTTGGGGCACTTTATGTGTCAATTAGGTGACAAACTCACCTCACGGTGAGTGTTATTTTTATGGGCCCAATCATTTTTATTAAGTGTTTTTTAATTGTTTTTGAGTGTGTTTGGGTATTTAGTGGGGTATATTTTATATTAAGTGAGTATTTTAATGAAAGATGAGTTTTACTTGTAAGGTGAGTTCTTATTACGGTTGAAAGATGAGTTTTAAGGTGAGTTTTATTTAAAGAGAGAAAGCTGATGTGGCGCTGATGTGTCAGGTGGGTTTACCACCACCACCACCACTCCATCCAGCCTAAATAATACTGACATGTGTATTTGTCACATCATTGAACGGGTACCCAACTATTTTTAAATTAGTCACTTTTTCCAACCAAAAGTTCTCGGAATCCGTAAAGTTGTTGCTACAAAAAATGTATGATCGAAAACATTGTTAACGGAAAATTTTAATTACATGGTGCACACCGTCACAAATTTTAATCAAATAGTGGAGGTGATTTGCACACTCTTAAAAATGATTATCTCTACTATTAATTTAATAGAAACATGTTCAAAAATATTTAAACTTTATACCATTGAAGTCCAAATATTAATATGAAATGGTTTGCGATAAAATTATTCCCTAAAATTTTAGTCATGCGTAAAGTCGTTATCACAAAAAAATATTTAATCAAAAAATATTGCTCGCCCAAAATAAGATTACAGGGTGCTCGCCGCCGCATTACGCGGATACCCTTTCTAGTCCGCTTCAATGTATATAAGGTACTAGATCTAAGGCCCATCCTATAGACAACCTCTCTTCGCTTTTTATTACATAATGTCACGCATGAATTTGTTTTGCGGTGTAAAAATATATACTTGATAAAAAAATGTGTTTAGCAATTCAATCGATTAGAAGCTGCGCATTTGTTTTGTTTTTTTGTCAGTTTTGATTTTTGCTAACAATATCATTATGTTTTAGTAGTTATACTTAATACTTCATTATACTAGGTTTGTACCATGATCACCATTGTATTTTGCCATCGTTCAACAAATTTATTGGATAAATGTCACACAGCATTGCGAAGTGGTTTTCCTTTTTTAGATTGTTGGTGGTTCTTGATGGGTTCTATACATGGTTTGCGAGCCGAAAAAGGATCCTCATTTGTTTGACATAAAGGGACCTCAGACCATTATACCGAGTTTCGAATTTGAGAGCATGACTACGCGGTTTCACATTGAAGTGTTCGAATCACAATGACTGGATGTGGTTTCTGGTCCCCACACGATTCGACTGTAGTAAGTATGTTGCATGGTATTCGGTAATGCTTATTCTATAGCAAGAAGTCACACATGTAGTTTCGAGTTGACTGGATGAGAAGTTTTGGCTATTATAACTAATCTTATCGTGTTTTGTTTAGTTGGTTGAATGATAGCTTAGATCTTTTTGTGAGTTTGACTAATTTGGTAGTTTTAATCCATTTAGAGAGTTATATTGCATGCTTAGGATGTCTATTTCATGTGTAGGTTGCTTTGTATTAGATAATCTCACTCGAAATGTTTGTATGTATTTTTGTATATGTTCGCAAGCTCTCCTTTTGAAACTCATCATGTTTTAAATGGTAACAATCTTTAAGATAATGTACCGTAAATCATATCATTGTTCTATATGTATGTCTTTTTCATCGTCTATCGTAACTATGTTTTATAGTAATTACAATGCATGATACTTATGGAGTGTGAGGTGGAGATGAATCTGTACACTGCATGGTAAATTTATACCAACTCATTAACTTATTTCGAAGATACAATTGGTGTCAATAACGTAATTATGTTTTTAAAAAGTTTAACTTTAAGTCACGTACTTCAGTTGTTATAGTGTTTTCAAGTCAAAAACGGTACAAGTATAAACGAAGACGTGTTCTATATAGAGCTATTAATGGTCAAAAAGGGTACAAGTATGTGTATACCGTACTATTATAATAAGTCATTTTTCTCTATATAACCTAAGTTAAGAGCTTGTAAGCACCAAGTATGAGAATATTTTTGACATGTCTGACCCGTTTTAGCTGGCTTTTAAAGTTTAGCCAGTTTGAGATAAAGCTTTTAGAAATTTAGGTTACGCCGATAATCAGATATATACTTTTGGTATACTTTGAACTGTAGGTATGCTCCATAAATCCGTACTTCGTGTGCTCACCCTCTTTATAATTTTTGGTTTTCTTTCTCATTATTTAGGAAATCGATGAAGACAAAAGATCAACACTTCTAATGGATTTTTGTAGTTGAAGACGGAATATCAAAGAAGATAGCTTTCAATCATATTTTGTAAAAATACTAGTATCTGATGTTTCACATGGATCCAAAATTTTGATGTCAATTAGTTTAACAAATAATGTTGTATGAAATATGAAATTGTTATAATACAGGGTTAAAAATTATTATGCTGTAAAATTTGTGTTTTTCTTTATAATACAGGGTTATAATTGTAAAAGTATCAAAGTACAGGGTTATAATTGTAAAATTATCAAAATAGAGTGTAGTTTTGAAATTTTCAGTTTTGAAACTTTCTCACTCTAAAAAGTGTGGACTTTTGATTAAATTCTCCACGCTTTTGTTTGTGACAAATTTTGAAACTTTTTCACTCAAATTCTCCACGCTCCTAAGTGTGACAATCAAGTTAGTTTATCCACGCTCATTGATGTTCAGAAATTTGTTGACGCCCATATTTGCCACGCAAAGTAAAGTGTGTACTTTGAATTTAACCACAGCTATAACCGTGTAAACATGCATCTATGTGCGTGTAAAATTCCCCCTTTTGTTGTAGTGATAACACAATCTGTCAGCAACACCTTTCTTGTTCAATGATCACGTACATGTTTAAACGAAAATAAGTAGTAAACTAAGAATATAAGATATACCTAACGACAAGGGTGGTTCAAGGCCAATGATTTAACAACCAAACTCTAGCACCCGATTCGCCTTCTTTAATCAAACAAGGGATCTAAGAAACTTGATGAAATTTTATCTTTCTTGTTAAGGAACTTTTATTACTTCGTGTCGCTTAACCTTCTTTATATTTTTGGTTTTCTTTCTCATTATTTAGGAAATCGTTTGTTGAAGACAAATGGCTCCATCGCTTATAAATGGATTTTTGTAGTTGATGACGGAAGATCAACGAAGATTTGCTTTCAATTATATTTTTTGTTAAAATATACTAGTATCTGATGTTTCACATGGATCCAAAATTTTGATGTCAATTAGTTTAACAAATAATGTTGTATGAAATATGAAAGTGTTATAATACAGGGTTAAAAATTATTATGCTGCAAAATTTGTGTTTTTCTTTATAATACAGGGTTATAATTGTAAAAGTATCAAAGTACAGGGTTATAATTGTAAAATTATCAAAATAGAGTGTAGTTTTGAAATTTTCAGTTTTGAAACTTTCTCACTCTAAAAAGTGTGGACTTTTGATTAAATTCTCCACGCTTTTGTTTGTGACAAATTTTGAAACTTTTTCACTCAAATTCTCCACGCTTCTAAGTGTGACAATCAAGTTAGTTTATCCACGCTCATTGATGTTCAGAAATTTGTTGACGCCCATATTGGCCACGCAAAGTAAAGCGTGTACTTTGAAATTAACCGGTTATTAACCCGTCTGTAAACAATGCCTCAATGTGCGTGTAAATTTACCCCTTTTGTTGTAGTGTCTGATGTGTCCAACCACAAACTTAAATTAAAAGTGGGTGTTTCGATCATGTTGTTACGGGACATTGGGCAAGTCGGTTGTATTTGCCACGACCTGTTTTTACAAATATGCAGCTATATGTAGTCGTCTCTCATGTAAGGGAAAAAAAGATTAAAGATGGTTATTCGTGACGAAGACGGAAATCTCAGTAATACCACCACCCAAAGAAGTGCTACCCAATTTATGATAATGTACAAGTATCTTGCATTAGTAGAAATAAAGGATTGAAGATGTTTATTTTATTTTTTAGATTTTTTTACTATTGTGTTTCATACAACGTATGTTTGATTATTATCAACTGTATACTTTACGTTTTTTTTATCTAGATGGGGTTCTTTCTAACTAATAACTTCATAATACGCGATGTCATTTACTACTTTTTTATCGACATTACTTTAAAATACTCGTGAATTTCACGGGTCTTTTAGCTAATATGATCATAAATTAGGCTTAGATGCAATAATAAGGAAACAACTAAAATATACCTAGTAGTAAAATCCATGTAACTAAATACAAAATAATTTCCTTTATACATGCAATCGATTTTTAATTTCAAACATCTAGGAGATTTACATCTATATCCTTGAAAAAATTTCAGGGGCCGCTTGGTATGATGATGAGGTTAAAATAGGATTTGGATTTGGTGTGGATTGAAAGATGTAAAAACTGATTGATAGGATTAATGTTGTTTGTTTTGTAAAATGCATTTAAGAATTGATTTTTATTTAATATTATTATATAGTTAAAAGCTTCATTTTTTAGGAAGGCAACATTTATTATAAAAGACCCCACTAAGAGAAAACTAAGAATACATTACAAGGCATCTCTCCTCAATTAAACAAACTAATTAAAAGAGGAAGAGACTCAAAGAGAAAAAACTAAATGAACAAACCATAAAACAAGTCCACCCTAATAGACTTAAGTAACTAAAAAACTTGTGACCACAACACTATACAATCTTAACTGGTGCACATATGCAACCAAGCCCTCACAATACAATTAACTACCCCATGAATCTGGACTACACAAATCAAGGCCCAAAAAAGAAACTATCACATATTTGTTGCAATATTAAGCTGTAAGCATACCAAGATTGAGATATTGCAGACCATCACAAATTATATAGTGACCTGCACAATTCAGAGATACCCGCAAGTGTAGACCTTCACTCCAGAATATATTACACTAGTATATTGTTTGATGTGTTAGGCTCATGCAACCATTTTTCCCAGAACCACGATCCTTTTTTGCTCGTCTCGAGATCCATTGGAAACTCTTCAATTGAATATCTTGAGCTATCTTGTTTTCGCTTGCCACTTTATTATTAAATACCCGATTATTACGTTCTTTCCAAATGAAATACCCAGTTACCCCCCACCACTTGCCACCACTTTTTATTCTCCATTGATTGAGAATTAAAGCCATTATGCTTAAATATCTCGCCTATTGTAAATACATCTACATTCCCACCGTCCCACCATTGAAATTTTTTCACCCAAACGCTCCATGCCGTATTGCATAATAACAAGGAATGATTAAATGTTTCCACGTTATCATCACAACAAGGACAAAGAAGTGTATCCAAGTCAATACCTCTTTTATCTAACTCGTTACGAACCAGAAGCCTACCTTTCAAAACACACCATACAAATACGTTAACCTTCTTTGGAACAAGATTATTCCACATGGTTTCGTGACCCGATCGTTCTGTTTGAAGCCATATATCATCCACCAATCTTGCAAGATCTTTAACCGCAAACTTTCCATCCTCTTTTAGAGCCCACCTCCATTGAACCCTACAATCATAAGACAAAGTGATAGAACTTAATATACTTACCAAATCCTCCAACTCGCTACATCCTTTACCCCTCGGTTCCCTTACCCAATCCTAACCCCGGGACCACCTCTCATCAACCCAAATACACATTTCCGCCACCTTTTCCTCCTTTCTCCTATATAAGTGATATAACCTAGGAAATCTATCACATAACCTCCGATTATCTATCCATCTATCCAACCAAAAAAGCGTATTATTCCCACACCCCACTTTCTTTACCATTGATGAAGTGAATCCTACCCCCCACTTTATTTATATCAAAATCGGCATTTATTATGTCGTTCCAAGAGTGCTCTTGCCCCCCCCCCCCCCCCCGCTACCTCCTTTAAGTATCTCTAGAGCCCCTAATCTCCCGTCCAAACCATAAATACTCTTAATTACCTTTACCCATAAAATGTCCCCTTCTACCCAAAATCTCCACCACCATTTACTCAATAAAGCCTAATTTTTTGGCCTTAAAGACCTAATATTTAACCCCCCCACCCCATAAGAAGAAAGAATTGTATCCCATTTAACCTATGACATTTTCTTACTTTCACCCACCCCACCTCAAAAAAAATCTCTCATCACACTCTCAAGTTGTTTAATCACACACGAAGGTACACGAAACAACAAGAAATGATACAATGGTAAACTACCAAGGATCGATTTAATCAACATCAATCTTCCACCAAAGGACATCATATTAGCTCTCTATTCGGTTAATCTTTTCTTGAATTTTTCCACCACGGGCCTCCAGGTGTTGACCCATCTCATACTCGACCCAATAGGAAGACCCAAATAAAGAAATGGGAATTCTACGACGCTACATCCCATGTAGCAAGCCATAATATCCATCTCACCCAATGAGATTGCTAGGTTAGTCCCTCGTTTGGTTATCCCTAAGAACAAAAGGATTGAGAGGTACATCTATGGCCTTGTTCCACAGATCCTTGTGATGGTGGCAGCAACTGAGCCAACAACAATCCAAAGTGTTATACTAAAGGCTGGAGTGCTAACCGATGAGGCAATTAGGAATGGAGCATTGAAGAGGAATACTGAGAAAAAAAGGAATAGTAGAGAGCTTAGTAGGATGGAAATGTTAGGGATGATAATAAGAGATCTAGGACTGGTAGAGTGTTTGCCACAATCACTAACCCGGTTAAGAAGGAGTACACTTGTACGGTACCATAATGCCTAAATTGCAACTTTAATCATCAACCTGAGATATCTTGTCGTTCACGTACGAACTGCAACCGTTTAGGGCACTTTGCCAAGGATTGCAGGGCTGGGCCAAGAATGGTGAATCCCTTGAATGTTAGAAACACGATTGCTGCTTGTGAGGTGTATTTTGAATGTAGTGGTACTGACCATTACAAAGCAACATGTCCTAGCATAAACTGAGCACAAAGACCAGAAGGAAATCATCCAGAACAAGCAATGGCTATTAAGAGAGGTCAAGGTCATGGAAACAATGACAACCCGATACGTGAAAGAGAATTTGTGATGGGAGCAGAGGAAGCTCACCAGGACCCTTATATTCACTTTAAACAATCACTATGCTACAACTCTATTCGATTCTGGTGCCGATTATATCTTTGATATCGACTTGATACCGTTTGGACACGAGAGCTTTGATGTAATTGTGGGAATGGACTGGTTGTCCAGACATAAGGCTAAGATCGTTTGCCATGAGAAAGTAGTTAGGATTCCACTACCAAATGGCGAAATGCTTAGAGTCTTAGGGGAAAGGCCAGAAGAGAAGGTGAGACATCTCATGAGTGTGAAAGCTAAAGGGCAGAAACTGAAGGACATTGTTGTAGTTAGAAACTTTCCTGAGGTATTTTCGGACGACTTATCAGGATTTCCCCTTATTCGAGAAATCAAATTTCGTATCGACTTAACCCTATGAGTCATATCGGTTGAAAAGTCTCCCTATCGTTTGGCGCCTTTTGAAATGGAGGATTTGTCAAGTCAACTCAGAGAACTCCAGGACAAGGGTTTCATACGACCAAGTTCGTCACCATGGGGAGCACCGGTGTTGTTCGTTAAGAAGAAGGATAGTTCTTTTAGGATGTGTATTGACTATAGAGAGTTAAATAAGTTAACCGTTAAGAATCGGTATCCCTTCGCAAGAATAGATGACATATTCGATCAACTACAAGGATCACCAATATTTCTCTAAGATAGACATTTGGTCCGGATACCATCAGCTGAGAGTGCACGAGGACTACATTCCAAAGACTGCATTTAGAACTCGATATAGGCATTTCGAGTTCATGGTGATGCCCTTTGGTTTGACAAATGCACCAGCGGTATTCATGGACTTGATGAACCGAGTATGTAGACCCTACCTAGACAAGTTTGTGATAGTGTTCATAGATGACATCTTGATCTACTCTAGGACTAAGAAAGAACATAAGATGCACCTAGGTTTAATCTTAGAAATGCTCAAGAAGGAGAAATTGTACGCAAAGTTCTCTAAGTGTGAATTCTGGTTGCAAGAAGTACAGTTCCCTGGGCATGCAATTAACGGTGAGGGCATTCATGTAGACCCTAGTAAGATTGAAGCTGTTAAGAATTGGGAAGCCCCTAGAACTCCATCAGAGGTCCGTTCGTTCTTAGGATTAACAGGATACTACCGCCGATTCATAGAGAATTTCTCCAAGATTGCCAAACCACTTACCATCCTGACTCAGAAGAACAAGACGTTTGTTTAGGGAGATGAACAAGAGAGGGCATTTTAGACCTTGAAGGTTAAGCTCTGTAATGCACCTGTTCTAGCACTCATTGATGGACCAGAAGATTTTGTGGTATATTATGATGCGTTAGGTTTAGGACTAGGTTGTGTGCTAATGCAAAGAGGTAAGGTGATAGCATATGCCTCTCGACAGTTGAAAATTCACGAGAAGAATTACACCACTCATGATTTGGAATTGGGTGCAGTTGTATTTGCCCGTAAGATCTAAAGAAATTACTTATATGGGACGAAGAGCGTCATATACACCGACCACAAGAGTCTCCAGCATATCTTCAATCAAAAAGAGCCGAATATGCGTCAACGTCATTGGATAGAGCTTTTTTACGATTATAATTGCGAAGTTCGCTACCATCCTGGTAAGGCGAATGTAGTAGCCGATGCACTAAGTAGAATTGAGAGAATTAAGCCTTGGAGAGTTCGAGCTATGAACATGACCATTCAGTCGAGTATCATGGATAAGATACTAGTGGCTCAGAATGAAGCATATGAGGCTGTCAATGCACCAGCAGAAATGCTGCCAGGGCTAGACGAGCAGATGGAACATAGGAGTGATGGAGCATTATATTATCTAGATCAAATATGGGTTCCTTTGAAGGGTGATGTGAGAACCCTGATAATGGATGAAGCTCATAAGTCAAGATACTTAGTACACCCAAGAGCAGATAAGATATATTATGACCTTAGAGACATGTATTAGTGGCCAGGAATAAAGAAAGATATAGCCATGTATGTTAGCAAGTGTTTGACTTGTTCTAAGATTAAAGCTGAACATCAGAGGTCATCCGGCTTACTACAGCAACCTGAGATCCCAGAATAGAAACGGGAGATAATAGCCATGGATTCTATCACCAAGTTGCCAAGAACCGAAAGTGGGCATGATGCAATCTGGGTCGTTGTGGATAGATTGACTAAGTCTGCTCATTCCCTACCCATTCGTGAAGACTTTAAGATGGATAGGTTAGCTATACTCTACCTCAATGAAATCGTTGCAAGGCATGATGTGCTAATTTCGATCATATCCGACCGTGATAGTCGTTTTACGTCACGATTTTGGCAGTCAATGCAAGAGGCATTAGGAACCCGACTAGACATGAGTAAGTCTTACCATCCATAAACTGATGGTCAAAGCGAGCGTACCATTCAAACCTTAGAAGACATGCTTAGGGAATGCGTCATGGACTTCGGGGGAAGTTGGGACGTTCATCTTCCATTGGTTGAATTCTCTTACAACAATAGTTATCATTCTAGTGTGAGGTGTGCACCGTTTGAAGCTTTGTATGGAAGGAAGTGTCGTTCATCAATCCTATGGGCAGAAGCAGGAGAAGGACAACTGATAGGACCAGAAATAGTGCAAGAAACTACTAAAAAGATCTCGCAGATCAAGGATAGACTTAAGACTGCACGTGATCGTCAAAAGAACTATGCTGACAAATGTAGAAAACCCTTAGAATTCAGTGTAGGTGATCATGTCCTGCTCAAAGTGTTCAGGATCACTAAGAGGATCGGTCCCGTAGCTTATCGACTAAGACTACCTCAAGAGTTAAATGGTGTTCATGACACGTTTCACGTGTCGAACCTCAAGAAGTGTTTGGACGACCCAACACTACAGATACCTTTGAAAGAGATCAAAGTTGATGCTAAGTTAAACTTTGTGGAAGAGCCTGTAGAAATCTTAGAGCGTGAGTTTAAGAAACTGAAGCAGAGTAGAATTACCATCGTCAAGGTTCGATGAAATTCGAAACGAGGACCCGAGTTTACTTGGAAACGTGAGGATCAAATGAAACTCAAATACCCACATCTCTTTAAATCTAGTACTAGTTGAATTTCAGGGCAAATTTCTTTTTAAGGGAGGTAGAATGTAACCCTTGCGGATTTTCTAGTCTTGTAATGTTCTATTTAAGTCCTTTGACTTTTTGACTTTTACCGTTTTCTGTTAGCAATTACCGTGTTGACGGTAGTCAATCAATCTTTTCTTTAGTCAATAAATCCTTTGTTTCATATATTATTCCTTTTTAGAGGTTTACTGTAACAACCCGAGTTTTTATGACGCGTATGACGATCACGAATCCGACGTCATTATTATTATTTTATAAATTCATGTGAACGAACGTCAACATTTAAAATTTTACTTTTCGTAAATAATTATTTTCGTTATTTATTACGAATGGAAATTAGAAATTTTTATTTTTGACGTTTCGCGAGTCAACGTTTGACCGCGCGTTTGTTAATCGTTTTGAGCATCGTAAAATTTACGACGCGTCTCATTATTATTTTTATGGTCGTAAATTATTATTTTTGAACCTTGTCGTCTTTGTTTCTTGACTTTGGCCGAAGCTCACGTTTAATGTATTTAACGTACTTACATTTTTGTGTACAAGTTACATTTGTAAATTAACAAAGAAATATAAGTAAAATAAAATCTTAAAAAAATGCATGCTTGTTGCTAGCTCATCTAGCCGACGCCTAGAACACCAACACACTCAACCAATTTGATTTTCCAAGATGTATAATCATTACTTGAAGCTTTCCCATTTTCATATAATTAGTATAAGTATTTCTTATAGTCCAACAAATTTGTTTTCTTCTTCCTTTTGCTCTCTCTATCTGGCCACACATACACACACATATACAAATTCTTTTTTTTCAAGTTTGATCATTTATACCTATACAAACATCACTCAAAAGTTGTTAGATCAATCAAGAACCAAGTGAAAAACATTGTTTTCCTTTTCCTCACTCTTTTTGAGTTCGAACGAGCCAAGCAATTGATTTTCTAGCTATCTAATCTTGTTTAGGTGGTGTTTAATTAGTCATTCATAGTGAAAAATAACACATGCAAGATGTTTTCATGCATGTTAAGATTTCATTAAAATAAGAAGGTTTAGGTTGATTGAGTTAAAATATAGTTAGTGGGTGAAGATTTTAAAAAAGGTTTAGGGAAGTTTGATTTGGTGAAAGTTGTGGTTTTGGGTCCGGTTGAGGGTTCGAACCAAGGGAGAAGCACACAAGAGTGTGTTTTGTTAATTGGTATTTAATCAAGATTAGTTTTAGGTCGATTTGGTTTAGTTGGGGTTGATTTGGTATTGGTTTTGGTTTGGTTTTGTACCCGAAGTCGCGGCCAAAAGGAACAAGGAACAAGTGTGTTCATCTATCGAGTCCGATCTTGCTACAATAAGCATTGTGAGCATTCTTTTATATTTGTTACGTTTATTTCGTTCATTTGATTTGATTATTTTCGTTGCATGTGATGAAATCTATAAGATCTTGCGTCGTCTAGTTAGTCGTTGTTATAAATTGATTGAGCGAGTTAAATGTGAATTATAGGCCATTTTAGATGTGCCGTGAATGAGTTTTTGGGTCAAAAATGAGTTTTGGCGCACTTTGTAACGGGTAAGTTTCGGCAGAAACTTTGGGGCGGAAAAAGAGGATCAAGATTTTATGAAATCTGATTTTTGATTCAAAAATATGATAAAGCTTTCATAGACGATCGTTTTGACATAAAATGGAGCTTCTAACTCCTAATAACGAAGAAATTAGAGCGAAAACGAGATATACATTTTAAGTGTAAAAATTCAGCATTTTGGAAAATTACAAGTTGCTGACAGAAATTTAAACGCCCGTTTTGAGCACTTTCGAGTCCGTTTCGGCCTTCCGGCGAAACACAAAAGTTGCTTGGAATGACGTTTTACTTTTCCTCGAGGCTTGCTAGTTTTAAAATCGAGTGATAACGGGTCAAAACCCAAGGTCAAAATCTGCACTTTTATTAAAATGCCACAAGTTCCTGCAGAAACTTGCAGGGGCATTTTGGTCATTTTCTGTCGAGTTTCGGGTCTCGGCTAAAACTAAAAAGTTGTCCGGAATGTCGTTTTACTTAAAATCTCTTTTGAGTCCGAGTCATGAAAATGTGATATAACGGGTCGTTTTGAGCGGGTCAGAATTAGTAATATAAATATACATAAAGTCAAAGTCAATTAAAGTCTAACGTTGACTTTTGAAAGTAAACGGGTTAATACTAAACTTGTCGGATGATATAAAAATAATAAACGAGACTATTATTACAAGTATAATATTTTAGACTTAACGATTGTTATGAACAAGGAAGATTCTAAAAATAGAAACTTTTGAAATATTCAAATATAATACCGAAACGAGTAAACGATAATCAAATTGAATGTCGAAAGTTCAACGAGATAACTAAATATTATTACGTATAAAAATAATTAGAAGACGAGACCTACTAAAAATGGTAACTTTCTGAAAATAGTACTCCCTCCGTCCCAAAATTATTGTCTCCTGACAAAAAACACACAGTTTAAGAAAAGTGCATTTATTACTGCTTTCTCTCTCTTACTTTTTGATAGAATGACAGTTTTACCCTTAACTAATTAATTAAATCTTCATTAAAGTTTGTAATATTAATTTCAAACAAGGGTAATATAGTAAACTTAATCAAACATTCCTATCTATTTTTATTAGTGGACAAATAAATTGGGACATCCCAAAAAGGAAACATGGACAATAAAAATGGGATGGAGGGAGTAACTTTTTAAAAATATAAAGTTTCCAAAAATAGAAAGTTTTTGTATAAATGATGTATGATATAAATAGAAGAATGATCGTAATTCAATTAAGTGGAGTATAGGATCTAGGACGTTCAAGTGGATTTCTCATCACATGTGTATGTATACTTATACTATTTTGATAGTTGCGATGCGCGTATTATCTGATCGTATCTTACGATATAATAATTGAACGACATAAATTATAGGTCGCGGTTGAACTCGTCGGCGAGTAGTTCGTGATTGTTTCGGTTATTTGATCTTCGGCTTCGATCAAGGTGAGTTCATAGCCTCGCTTTTAAGTATTTTAAATTTTTTAACCCGCAAGGGGGATACTTGTTGTTTTATAAAAATAAGAACGCAATATGTTTTGATACTTAATATGATTCCATTCACTGCTGAGTATATGCCTTTTACTGTGTGACCGTTAGCTGCCTAGTTGTAGGTAAACGCTAATGCATTAAATATATCTATTGGGTTTGACAACCCTGCCCGAGGTTTGAATCAGTTGGTGAGCACCCTATAACGGACATTTATTTCGTCCTACGGGATGAATGTATTAAGTTTCGGTACATGGGCTCATTTAGTTGGAAATCATTATTTTTATAACTTGCCCTACGAGCAATGTTATAGTATTTTGTTGAACCAAATATGCGTTCTAACTGTTATTTGTAAACTCTATGAATTCACTCAATGTTTTGTTGTCATTTTTAAGCATGTATCTCAGGTTAGTTGCTGTTGATGGCTCGGATGGGACGGAACGCGGATATCAAGGACGGTGTCTCGGTGAAGTAGTGTCATAAATTAAAATAATCTTTTAGAAACCAAGTTGTGTTATGACTGTTAGAAATAAATTTCTACGTTGGTATTGAGACCTGTGTAACTCTGATGTTTCTCCTATAAATAAAATACATTTGTATTATAAATGTATCTTTGAACGCTTACTGGGACTCGTGTGCATGTTTTATGAAGTAGCACCCCAAATGTTGTATTCCGCTACGTATCGTAGTTTGGGGGTGTTACAGAGTGGTACCAGAGCACGAGTTGTAGTGAACTAAGTCGTTTTTCAAAACTTGGACTACAACTATTTTCGGAAATTTTCACAAGTCTTTCACCGTTGTCCGATATCCGCGCGCGTGTTGTTCCCGATCCTCAGAAGCCTTATGTGATGTTTAATTGCATACTATGTGCGTAACAAGTGGGATACACTTGGTATAAGTAATGATTATATAAGTATATATATACGACATCCATTCTATGATGTATGGTTATATATATATAACTCGGTATTCACATCTCGTGAAAAAATTAATTTCTTTATGCATTTAATGCAAAATCAAGAAACCATCCTAATATGTGATGAGTATAATTTTACATATGACTAAAAACATGTATGATGGCTACTAATATAAGTATTTCTCTTCTTTTGTAGTATCATGGGCGAACCTTTGTCATCGGACCGTGTGTTCGATTTTCTTGTGGACGAGCCGGATCCGCATCCAGCTTACGATTTCTTCGTGCCCGGACCGCTACCAGGGTATGCTGGTAACCCGAACAACAACAACGGGTGGATTAAGGCGGATGTACCATTACTTGGAGAGCTTGGAGTTGTAGCGGATAAGCCGATGGTTGGCCCGTTAGTTGATGAGATTGTTGAGCCGATAGTCTAGGCAGAGGAGCAGGTGGTCACTCCAGTAGTTGATACGGATGAGGACATTGCCATGCTATTTGGTGATGATGATTTTGAGGATGATGACTCTGAGGGATTAGACGAGGAGGAGGTTTGGGAGGTGAAGGAGGAGTGGCTGATGGCTCCCGTCACACCACCTCCGATGCCAGTAGTGCCCCCCATCGAGCGTCTACGAGGTAGGAGGTCCATCTACTGTGGCTGCTGAGGGACCATCTTTTCCCCTCCCAGCACCTGGACTTCCTATACCTCATTGGTGATCGAGGACTTGAGTACCCGCCTAGGTAACTGGAGTACGGACACGGACAGCTTGTGAAGAAGGTGATCCAGGTGAGTGACGCTGAGGTAGCAGCTGCTATTACTATCAAGGAGATTAGCCCGAGGGTTTATGCCGCGGACAGATAGGAGCAGGTTGGTGCTCAGGTGGAGCAGGGTCAACAGACTGCGACCCAGAGAGATGAGGTGATTGTTGGGTTGACTCAGCAAGTGCAGACTTTGCAGGCAGCAGTGCAGCAGAGGGATTCGCAGATTCAGCAGCTGCAGACTACAATTTCCGAGATGAGCAGTCGGGAGAGCACGTTGATGCAGTGCATTTTGAGGATGGATAGGCGACTTGCTGATCTGGAGAGGAGACCACCAGGACCTTAGTAGTCCTATTGATAGTTTATTTTGATTTTTAGATTAGATTATGACCATTTGTATAGCCACTAAACTGCTAGTGCCAGTTAGTGAGGTTATGATGTCGGGAGTATTTTATTTTTGTAAACACCGCATCCATTCAGATATGTTAGGATTCTTGTATTAGAAACTTAAAGAATCATCATGATTGAATGTATCGGTCTTGGAACCAAAGATTATAACTTTTGGGGGATTTTTTGGTCGTACATGTACTACCCCCAGCATTGTTATTATTATTATGGTTATGAAAAGATTATGATTTTCCTTGATTATGAGTTTGTGTGATTGTAGATGTTGATGTTTTTAGTGGCCTTGTTACTAGATTGACTTAACCCCAAGTGTGGAATGATTCCGGTTGGTGGATCCTCTACACGTGTACGATACTTGCTTGCACAGTTAATGGGCGGGTATTATTTTTGGTACTTGCTGTGACCGTTGACCGAACTGTATTTAATGATGTTTCGTAAATTAATAATTTTAAAACTGTGGAATTGCAATAACGAAATTGTGTGTAGAACAAATGTCGTTGCGCGAATTGTACTAATTTTGTTGTGTAAACTGTTTGGGTAAACAATGGGAAAATGTGTTATCAAATTTTATAAACTAACCCTATGGTGTCAATATATATATATTATATATATTATATAGTATATTTATATTTAATATAAATATATTATATATGTATATTATATATATATATTATATATTCTATAACATATATATGTGGCATAAACTATGATTGGATTATATGAATTAAGTGACTGTACGACCTCATTGATGACATGGCACTTTTTTGCCATAAATTTTGAAAATATTGTAAAAAAATACTACTCACGACTAGGTTCGAACTTGTGAACTTTGACTTAGATGCAACAAGGTTAACCAAATGAGCCACGCCACCATTTGTGTTATACTATCCAAAACAATAATAATATGTTCTAAAAACATATGAACTCTAATTATATTATATAGAAAATACGTGACTTTTTAGTAAAAAAAAACCTCTAACTCAAAACCCTAAATATTGCCCCTGTTGCAGGCTCTCTAATTCCACTGATTTAGTTTGATACTTGATCAGGTTACTTTGATGCTATCTCTCCGCTTTGGAGCAGGGGATCAAAACTATAATTTGCATCTTACTTTCAAGCACTAAAATTCCTACAATTTTATGTCAAAAGCGATGCCTTTTTTTATCAGATCAATTACTAATGCATAAAGCATGTGATAACATGTTATATCCTAATTTATATGTCATCCACTCAACTTTTCAGGTACCACTTTGAAGCTCTATGTTTCTTTATTATTGGAATCATATTCTTTGCATCTATTTAATATTCCTTGTGTTGTATAATATCCTCATTGTTGGTTGTTTTATTTGCAGATACGAGGCATGCATACATTACAAAACATGATTTTGTGTTTTATGCTGATTGAATGTTTCGTTTGGTGAGTTATTATTTCTTAGGTTTGAAATATCGTTTCTTCTATGTTGTGTGCATGACCGTCGTCTGCTTAATCAGGTCGATGAGCATGGGTTGGGACATCTACCATTTACAGAAAAGAAGCAGGTGGTAGCCTAGAATGATTTTATTGCCTATTTGTCTTCATTACCTTATTGATGTGGCTCGTGATCAAGGATTTTAGCCTTTCAGGTATTTGTTGCTCTCACCCCTAATATTGTAATAAGTTTCTTGGATTTTAAATGGGTAGACATCTTAGAATGATTTTATTGTCTTTTTGTCTCCAAATTTACATGTTTAATATTATGGGAATCATCTCGACTCGTGACCTTTGTTCTTGCTTCAGACAAATCTGCATGTTTGTGTTTGGGTATCTTTGGCTCGATTAGTGTATTGCTTTGTAACAATATGTAGCTGTAATGATACCGAATGTGCTCCTGATATTCTTTGGCAGGTATTTAATGTTTGATATTATTTTAGTACCTGATCATTTTACGCTAAGATTAGTTATCTTTTTTATTTTTTAAGGTGCACTTTAGTGATTTGACCTGCTATCCATGAGTGTTTTATCTCAGATTAGTGAGACTCATGCACCTGTAAAGATGGCCTTCTAGCAGGAACCAATGACCATCAATGATGTGGGCAGATCATCAACGAGGTGCCTACACAAGCCTGGTTTAAAAATTATTAATGCTAAATTTTTTTATTGCGATTATCATTCAACTTTATTTGATGAAGCAATCTAAGCTTTCAACCCGTTCGACGTGTTTCGTTTCTACTTGAAACTTATATCTTTTTCTTAACCCATCAGATATAAAACATGTCCCCAAATCCTCTTGATTTAACATAACTAAATAACACATTTTTTCTTTTTATTAGACAAAGCTGTCGGGTATACTTTGACTGCTGAATCAGTTTTTGTAAGTGCTTACGTCATTGTTTTAAGCCTGTTGAAATTGTTGATGAAATTATTCTTCTCGATAAAGAGTGGCGACAACGTAAGTATTCTCTTACCTGATAGAAGGCCGTCTTTACTTTAGAAGACTAAAATATAAGGATTAACAGTATATAATGTATACGCAATCACAAGATTCTATTCATGTTTTGATTTTCAGAATACAGACTTGAGTCTATAGACTATGCTATGACGAGAAAGGTTAGTTCAAGTTCTCCGCCAAACTTATTGTATAAAGCTCATGACTTTGTGTCTTTTTTTGTTATCTTATCCCATTTACAGGTGCGATACATCATGTATGGGCTACCTTTATATGTATTTTATATGGTGTTTAAAGTTAAAAGATGTCATTGGAATTGTCTGAAGTTAGAATAAGCATATAATTACCTGCATATTCTGAAGTGTTTATACCTAAACTAAGCAGATTCCAACCCCCGAAGCGGCTTATCTGTTCCAAAAATAAGCACTCAATTAAGCAACCCTAATCAGTAACCAGGCTCTATATACATAATTTTAGTGTATTAGCGTGTTTGGATCTGCGCTTTAAAACTAATTTGGTTTCATTTATAGTTTCTTCAACTTCTCATAGTACTATCTATTTGAATTCTTACAAGTTATGAATATCTTTTTTTATAATGAGCATTACTAAGTTTGTCTTTGTTACGCATTTGGCGCAGGTTGCCGCCCTTAATCTTGGGGATTCCTATAATAGAAGGATAAAAAGATTTATTTTTTTAAAAAAGTTCTCAAAAAATTCTCAAAAAATTCCACAAGATCGTGTATGTTGGTGCATTAAATCGGTTTTTTGTGCATCAAAAAATTCTCAAAAAGATTTATTTTTGTAAAGGAAGTTTTTCTAAAAGTTGATAGTTTTGCCGAAAATTTTTTATTAAAAAAAACGTTTGTGCATTAAATCGGTTTTTTGTGCATCAAAAATTCGTTTTTGTACCCAACTTCTTTTGACTTTTTGCATCAAAATTTTATTGCGCATCAAACTATAACAAGTCGAAAAATTTGTGCATCAAAATTTCTTTTTTTGCGCATTAAAAAAACGTATAAAAACTCAAAATTAGAAAAACTTCTTTTACAAAAGTTTTATGCACCAACATACCTGATTTAATGGAATTTTTTTGGAATTTTTCAAGAACTTTTTTAAAAAAAGTTTTCTTTTTATCCTTCTCACGAATATTTGTCTTTTTATTTTAACCTTCCTCTATATATATATATATATATATATATATACTTAATACTTAAAGTAGGGTGTTTGTTAAAAACTATTGGTGAGTTAGCACCATCAGAAAATAAATATTTTTACGATACGATATTAACGTCATGAATTTCTTAACTTTCCAGAAATGGAAACTTTTCTAAACTATAAACTTTCTAAACATATAAACTTTCCAAAAATAGAATTTTTTCAGAAAAGATGCGTAACTTTAAAACAAATAATGTACTTTCTTAAAGGCTAGATTATACTAAATAACTTAGACTACATACATATGGATTATGTGTCATTTTATTATATATTCTTCTTCTAATTGCGCACCATTATTCTAAGTCGCGGTTAGGAGTTCTCATCTTCACTCTCTTCGTCGTTGACATCTTATTCTCGTTTACTTGCGGTGAGTTTTGTTGATAGAAATAATGCCTAAAACATTATTAATATTTTTCACATCCTTACATTTTGATAATCACAAAATATAAAAACATTCAATGAAAAATTTAAACATAAACAAGTAATTAGTGATTAATATTCATTTCAAACTTATATCACTCCAAGGTATGAATAAACAAATGCTTGATGCATTTTATGATCAAATGAAACTTTTATAAAATATTGTAAACTTTTTATAAACATCACAAATCATTTTTTACATTTAAAAAAAATGTTTTATTCAAAATAAACATTTTGAATTTCAAATTTTCGAACCTAAAACGACTAGAAAAGGTCCAGTAAACACCTCCCTTGGATAGGTCAAAAAAGAGGAGCGTCTGAAAGGGGCGGCCCTCTTAAATACATGGACGGCCCCCTTAATTATAAGGGGGTCGGCACCCTATTTAAGGGGGCCGGCCATAGACTCCGCTCCTTCTTCTTGTCCTATAAATACTGGACTATTCCTCAATATTTTTCTCACCTTTTGCACTCATTCTTTCTGCTTAAAACAGCCCACATATCCTCTCTAAAATTCTTTGATCATTTAATCATTTAGCTTTGTTTCCAAGTGATCCAAGCTCAATTCCTCAAGTGCAAGAGAAAGAATACTTTCATCATCAAGTGAAAAAGGATTTACACCAAGTGTGTAAATTAGCAATCTTGTATGCAACCATATCACATAGTTGTAAATCAATTGTATATTTGATATTTATATGTAGTAGCTAGATCTTGGGGATCTTTGTAAGTATAGTTAATTAGTGATGATCTTACCAAGTAGAGGTTAATAGTTGTGATATAAGTAGAGTGGTGAAGTTAAGTTGTGAAGAAGTGGTGAAGTTGTAAAGATTCTAGCCACACATTTTAAAAAGGAAAGAGAATTTCAAGGGGAGATGCATCTCCTTTTGTAGGTGCATCTGAAATGTGTGGTTGTGGTTTTTTCTTATCATTCTCATTTTAACTATTATTCTCATTTGATCCTTACTATATATATATATATATAGTAGAGATCCGATGAGAAGAAAAACTATAATGAGAAGAATAAGAATGATTTCTAGCCACACATTTTAAATAGGAGAGAGAATTTTAATAGGAGATGCATCCATTTTTGTAGGTGCATCTTAAATGTGTGGTTGTAGTTTCTTCTTATCATTCTCATTTTAAGTTTTCTCCTTATTTGATCCTAACTCTATATATATAAATACGAATAATTTCCTTTTAAATAATAAGAATGGAAGATGAAATGATGTTATCTTCTTTTCTTTCTTTGGAAACAATCCTATTTTATTTTTATCTTATTTTGATTTATTTTTTTTAGAAAATAACTTACGCGTGTAGCGTATGAAAAAGAAACGTTTTGACGAGGATGGACATGATGTCGTTTGGTCCTCAATTATGCATAACCTGGTCAACTATGCCTAATTTAGGAAGAACCACGCTATGTCGGGTAAATGCTCACCATTAAAACGCTTGATAATCGGGATAAATGTTTGGGTCAAGCTTCCAGAAGGAGAAAATATTTTTACCCTGCTACGGATTCTTATGCAAGTAACCCTACTCCTATTGACTGCATGGAGAGAGTCTCATGCGAGTCATTGTGACCGAGTCGTCCCGAAGGAAAAATACCAGCAGTATTGTTCGGAACGAGTGTGTCTAGAAAGGAGTGAAGTCTAGTCCATGGTAATAAAGATCGGCGGTTGTTATGGAGACGTGTCAAGACCAAATGTGGTCGGTATGCTAGTGAGCAATGGTAGAATTGAGCTATCAAGGGTGTAAATCAGATACCGACACTGAGAAGAGATCCTCTTGAAGATGTAAAGATTCCCAAGGTGGGTGGAAGCTAAGATGAATAGTCCCGAAGATAAAAAATGAGAAATGGAGAAGACTTTTCCTACATTAGAGGTGTGTTGCCAATGGTGTATCAACTGATGGTCGTGAAGAAGACTTCTTTTCCTGAAATGGAGAGTAGTGGTAGTATAGTTGTAAATATACCCGGAACCGTCAAGGATTAGAATAAGGCACTAAGCGACTCCTGACTTAAGGTTAGGTATAGTGATCCTTACTCCTTGACGTAACGACTTAGTGTGCGTATAAAAGGAGTGAAAAGATTGGAGATTCCAGTCGAATGGCGACATCCGTTCCCATCCTAGAGGAACAATCAAAGTAGCTAACGCCTTAAGTCAAACGGTATTGAATTAGGAGTGTCCGTAATTATCTCAACTTGATTAGTTGGGTCATCTAGGATCCGATGCGAAGCATTAAGATCGAGTCGACTATGCTAGTCGCGGCGCGAAAACGTTGAGATTTTTATTTTTCGACAGACGAGCAACGAGCCCATGATGCTTAATTGTTTTTTTGATTGTTTTCGATTTGTCCTTCTACAATATGTGTTTTTCTAGCGGGATTATCGCCGCCGAATTATGTGTAAAATGTGCTTTATGTGTTTTACGTGCTATGTGCTTTTGAATGGTAGTAAGCACTTATGTCGCTTTTGTGTAGCCGTAATGTGGCTTAGGACGTGAGTGAGTGTGTATACTTACCCGAATGTAGATGAAGGTGGATTTGAGAGGTACGCAAGCCTAATATTCCATTGTTAATTGTGGCTTGTTAACCCGCAAGCATGACTATGGTTGGCTAAACCCTAGCCGTGATTAAATCGAGATCTTTACCAAGAAGCTTGGCCATCTGGAAAAGCCCGGTATAATGAGAAATTAATCAATTGGGTATGAACCCGCATGATGAGCATGGCCATTACTAAAGCTTCGTAGTAAGCAATCAGGATATGTGATAATTATCGCCAATGCTTGGTTAGAAGCAAGTGTGACGAAATGCTTAAGTAAAGCTAGGACAAAATATAGAGTCATTCTAAAAATGACGAATAGGCGAATATGTGCTTAATTGATTGTGTGATTTTATATGTTAGTGCTATAATGCGTTTGATGGGGTCATATGTACTCCGGAATATTTTTCGCAACCGGTAGGGCATTATTAAATGAGACCGGAAGGGCGACATATGTATTTTAGTTTTGAATATTGATGAGTATTTTGGTTTCGATTGTTGACGTATGTTTTGATTTTAGTTAGCGACGCATGTTTTAGTTTTGTGTAAGGGTGTGCGTTTTGTTTTGTTGGAATGATCACCAAACTAAGATTTGGGTTGATCTTTCGTTTAAAAACAACGTAATTTATGTTTTCTTGGGTATGTTTCGTGGCTTATTTTGTCTCTTGCGATAAAAGCAATTGTGATTATATTTTTGATTCTTGATAGTATAAATTACCATTTGTTTCATTGACTTTCAATCCGGAATAGTCAAGACGAGTATTATAACGTGTGATCTTTGCATTCGAGCATGTGAGACCGAGCAATCATAAGGAAGCCGTCTCACCGTAAAAGAAATCAAGACGAGTAAAAAAGGACGAGCATCGGGACGGCCCTCCCTTAAGGTGGGTGGAATGTGACAACCCGAGTTTTTATGATGCGTATGACGATCGCGAATCCGGCGTCATTATTATTTTATATATTCGTGTGAACGAACGTCGACAGTTAAAATTTTATTTGTCGTAAATAATTATTTTCGTTATTTATTACAAATGGAAATTAGAAATTTTTATTTTTGACGTTTCGCGAGTCAACGTTTGATCGCGAGTCAACGTTTGACCGCGAGTTCGTTAATCGTTTTGAGCATCGTAAAAATTACGACGCGTCTCGTTATTATTTTTATGATCGTAAATTATTATTTTTCGAACTTTGTCGTCTTTGTTCCTAGACTTTGGCCGAAGCTCACGTTTTAATGTATTTAACATACTTACATTTTTGTGCACAAGTAACATTTGTAAATTAACAAAGAAATATAAGTAAAATAAAATTTAAAAAAAATTGCATACTTGTTGCTAGCTCCTCTAGCCGACGCCTAGGACACTAACACACTCAACCAATTTGATTTTCCAAGATGTATAATCATTACTTGAAGCTTTCCCATTTTCATATAATTAGTATAAGTATTTCTCATGATCCAACAACTTTGTTTTTTTCTTCTTTTTGCTCTCTCTATCCGGCCACACATACACACACATATACACATTCTTTTTTTTTCAAGTTTGATCATTTATACCTATAGAAACATTACTCAAAACTTGTTAGATCAATCAAGAACCAAGTGAAAAACATTGTTTCCCTTTTCCCTTCTCTTTTTGAGTTTGAACGAGCCAAGCAAACCAACACCTTTGGTGTTTTGATTTTTCTAGCTATCAATCTTGTTTAGATGGTGTTTAATTAGTCATCCATGATGAAAAATAACACATGCAAATGTTTTCATGCATGTTAAGATTTCATTAAAATAAGAAGGTTTGGGTTGATTGAGTTAAAATATAGTTAGTGGGTGAAGATTTTAAAAACAGTTTAGGGAAGTTTGATTTGGTGAAAGTTGTGGTTTTAGGTCCGGTTGAGGGTTTGAACCAAGGGAGAAGCACACAAGAGTGTGTTTTGTTAATTCGTATTTAATCTAGATTAGTTTTAGGTCGATTTGGTTTAGTTGGGGTTGATTTGGTATTGGTTTTGGTTTGGTTTTGTACCCAAAGTCGCGGCCAAAAGGAACAAGTGTGTTCATCTATCGAGTCCGATCTTGCTACAATAAGCATTGTGAGCATTCTTTTATATTTGTATCTGATTTTGGTTTAAAAAATATGGTAGAGGGCATTTTTACGAACATTTTGGTAATTCGAACGTCCCGTAACTCCTAATAATGATGAAGTTACAAAGAAAGCAAGATTTGAAAACTTAAAAACTTTCCAAACAGCTATTATAATTATTTAGTTGCTGGCAGATTCAAAAACGTCCAATCTGAGCACTTTCGATTCCGTTTTTGAACGTCGTTTTACTTTGCCGCGATGCTTGCCAGTATTAAAATCGAGTAATAACGGGTCAAAACTTAAAGTCAAATTCTGTATTTTTATTAAAAATGTCATAAGTTCCTGCAGAAACTTGTAGGGGCATGTTGGTCATTTTATGTTGAGTTTCGCGTCTCGGCTAAAACTAAAAAGTTGTCTGGAATGTCGTTTTGCATAGAATCTCTTTTGAGTCCGAGTCGTGGAAATTGTGATTATAACCGGGGCGTTTTTGAGGGGTCAGATTTAATTTATAAATATACATAAAGGTCAAATCAAATAAAGTCAAATGTTGACTTTTAAAAGTCAACGGGTTGATATAGGACTTTTCGGATGTTATAAAAATAATAAACGTTACTATTATTGCAAGTGTGATATTTTAAACTTAACGATTGTTATGAACAAAGAAGATTCTAGAAATAGAAACTTTTGAAATATTTAGAATATAATTACCGGATTTACGAGGTAAACGTTAATCAAATTGAATGTCGAAAGTCCGACGAGATAAATAAATATTTTTATAAGTATAATTAGAAGACGGGGCTTACTAAAAATGGTAACTTTTCGAAAATAGTAACTTTCTAAAAATAAAAAGTTTCCAAAAATAAAAAGTTTTTTTATTAAGCGACGTATAAATAAATGAAAGAATGATCGTAACTCAATTACGTGAAGTTTAGGATCTAGGACGCGCAAGTGGATTTCTCATCACATGTGTATGTATATTTCATACTCTGTGTCAGTTGCGATGCCGCGCATATCCGGATCGTATCTTTAAGACCGGGAATAATAGAAACGACATAAATTATAGGTCGCGGTTGAGCTTGTCGTCGAGTAGTTCGTGATTGTTTTGGTTATTAGATCTTCGGCTACGATCAAGTTGAGTTCATAGCCTCGCTTTTGAACTATTTTAAATGTTTTTAACCCGCGAGGGGGATACTTGCTGTTTTATGAAAATGAGAACGCAATATGTTTTGATGCTTATTATGATTCCATTACTATTGAGTATATGCATTTTACTATGTGACCGTTAGTTGCCTAGTTGTAGGTAAACGCTAATGCATTAAATAGATCTATTGGGTTTGACAACCCTGTCCGGGGTTTGAATCAGTTTATGAGCACCTTGTAACATACATTTTGTAGTTAGTATTAGAAGAAGTGGCATACTTCTCGGACATTATTTTATCCTACGGGATGAATGTGTTAAGTTTTGGTACATGGGCTCACTTAGTTGAAAGTCATTACTTTTACAATGCACTTACGAGCAATGTTATGTGTTTTGAAAAACCAAATATGCGTTCTAATTGTTATGTGTAAACTCTATGAATTCACTCAACGTTTTGTTGATGTTTTTAAGCATGTATCTCAGGTTAGGTGTTGTTGACGGCTTGGATGGGACATAACACGGATATCAAGGATGGTGTCTTGGTGAAGTAGTGTCATAAATTAAAACAATGTTTTTTGAAACCAAGTCGTGTTGTGACTTTTAGAATTAAATTTCTATGTTGGTATTGGGACCTATGTAACTCTGATCTTTCTCGTATAAATAAAAAAATTTGTTTTATAAACGTATCTTTAAAACGGTTACTGGGCTCGCGCGCGCTCGCCGCTCTGGCTCGCGCTTGATGTAGCACACACAAATGTTTGTATTCCACTGCGTATCGTATTTTGGGGGTGTTACAGTACAAGAATTTGGTAAAGTTTTTGTGTGCTCATTGTCCCCTTGGGACTACATTGCATCCGAAAATTTGGGGGAGGGAGGACTAGATAAAATCTTTGATATTTTATGGCAATATTAAAGTATTACTTGTAGTTTAGGAAGGTATTAGTTAAGTATAAAGAGTATACTTGTAATGTGTATGTTTTGGTTTAAATCTTATACATAAAATTCGGCTACAATGAATAACATGTGTGAAGTTTTATAAAACTTTGAGTATTGGGTATAATAATGGGTATTTGTTGAAGCGTAGATAAGTTTTGGTGGTTCGGTTAATGGCTAATTATTTTATTTCGAGAAACGCTAAACACTTTAACCGTAACCAATAAAAATAAATTGTGCAAAGTTAAAATTATCCTCCTAATAATTATTCTTAACACTTGCTTGACGTAAACCTTTAATGATTTGGATGCCCTGTTTACGTGGAAATGATAATTTTTAGCTTCGGATTTAATTAATGATTAATATTAAAGCAAACGCGTACAAGACTAAAAATTATCTAGGAAATAAATGACGTCGCAATATGACCTGATAAAAACACGGGTGTTAATTAAACGTAGACACGTAGAATTCTATCACCAATTTTAACGCATCCGAATCAAAGCATCTCTATTTGTGATTATAATCTTATCTTAGGGATTAAAGCCCTAGGTAATTTGTTAAACCCTAGTCATGGAGACTTTACTCCACTTACTGCTTAATTGGCAATTTCATACACTAGTAGGTCTACTAACCAAGTCTTTACGAATTTAATTGAGGAAACATACTCGTCGAGCACTGGGGTCACCTGCCGGTCAACTAAAGCTCACAATCTAAGGGCCAAAGATTAGGTCGTTATTTTTGATTCCTATTGGTCTGATGATAAATCACTATTGGAGAGCTATCCCGACATCTAGATTACTTTGAGTCTGTATCACTTAGTTCTAGTTGAATGATAGTCGCATGTAAGAAGCACATAAACAAGTATATTGAATAAACATTAAACAAGCAATCATCGATAAATTATGCAATCAATATAAACAAACCAACATTAAGAATCTTCATAATAATGGCTAATACCGAAGTTTAAAATCTTAATAGCCATGGCTAATACCCAAGGGTATTAGCCCTTAATCATCATAATCAATACAAAAGTAATAATCCAACCAAGGTAAACTAACCGAGTTAAATAAATGATACCAAAAATTAAACGATTACAAAAGTATATGAGATTACAAGATGTTTCCTATGGAATTAGTAGCTTTGGTTGACCACTTCTACTCTTCTTATCTTCTGAAAATCAACTTTTGTGGTTAAGGTATCGAAAATATGATCAAGCCCACTGAAAAAACCCTTTTTTAGGTCTTCTATTTATACTGTCTGGAATTTGGTCAATAAGGCGTCGATATCTTCCATAATATTTTGTTACTTTATATTGAATACGGCGTATAGAGTGCTCCTGGATACGACGTATTGGACTTTGTATCTTCGTGGTTTCTTGTGAAGTGCAGGCACAAATATGCCATATCTTCCTTGATGGATACGGCGTATAGGATGTGATAATCAGTAATCTTCAAATGTCTTCGTTTAAGCTCTAGAATGCGTGCCTTTTTGCTAATCTTCACCAAGTACCCCATAATTACTGCAATTCTTAAATACAAACGATTAAGTATCAATTCTTGCAATAGTTATACAAAATGGGTTATTTACATGGGATAAATGATGCTATAAAAGTAACGTTATTTGATGTCATCATATATCCTGCCACTTGAATCCTACTTGTCCTTAAGTAGCCTTTAGAAGTTTATAAAAATGTATCCCTAAGGATTTTTTCCGTTAAGCATTTATTTGTTCAATTACAAGTACACAACCAAACACCTCATGAAATAGGAAGATGAAAACACTCAAATCACTCAACTAATATGCGTGGTAACATGTAACTAATTCGCTTAATTGCTCGGTCGTGACGAGTATTCTATCATAAGCTTGGCAAGGATACACATCTTTCTTTGTAAAAGACTTGAACACTTGACTTTTCACATGAATCTTCATACTCTTTAAGCTCCCTCTCAATCACATATCCATCTCTTGAATATTAAAGTAGTAAGCTTTGATTGTCTGAAGACAATGTCGATATTCTTAAGAATTAATTCTATGCAAATGTCGAACCGGCTATCTCGATTGATCTTTGAAGTTAATGAAACACTACAGCTTATTCAAAACACTTAATGAAGTAACCCTAATCTTGAATACGAATCTTATCTTCTTAATCAAACTACTTTTACCATAACGATTTCTTTGATTCAATTTCTTTACTAGTATCTTGATTTGTCCCATATATTCTTGCTTATATCTTCTCCCCTTTCATATACTTGAATTGACCTTATATTTTCTCCCTATAAGATAATAATATCTTATCCTCTTCATATTATTAGGTCAATACTAAGCTTATATTTTCTCCCCCTCATGATGATTATGATCCATCGTGAGCATCATGACCATATAAGCTTCCAAATAAGCTTAGTGTGAAGAATATCCTTTGAAGTCCATGAAATTGAAATCAAAATCTTTTCTTTTCTCTCTAAAATTCAAACATTCTCTCCTTTATAACCAAACATACTCCCCAAAAATTATAACCCATATGCTCCCTCCAAACAACAAATACTGATTGCTATCTTCTCGTGAAGTTGAAAGAAACTTTTTGTCGTATATAATAATCGTTTGAAGTAGTATGTAGTGAAAGGCTAGAAATGTTTGTTTTTGTATGTTGTAGAAAGATGAAATGGAAAATTATAGAGTAAGACCCTCTTCCACTAAACATGAAGTTCATCATAAACAAGATCATGCTTTGAAAATTCCTGATGAAATATTTGAAAAATATGATCAAATCAATATCTCGATGATAAGGATGCGGAAATATGATCATAAAATCCAAATAAGCATTGATCTTGTGAACTTAGTGTTATGTTACCTGAAACACATACACTAGATCACATAGATTACTAGTTAACACTTATTTGAATCATTAAGCAATCATTTTCAAATTAGTGACATACTTTCAGTGTTGGAATGATGTTAGCACTGGTAGGATTTCCATTCGATCATTGTGAATACTGTTTTAAAGTATCACTCCAGAGTGTTCCGGCAATGTCACGAAGACATGCAAATGTCACGAAGACATATACTTATGTACCATTTTGTATTATTGATGTTTAATACAATTGTATGTTAATTTCTCGCCTATTGTGTCCGAAAGATTATTTTCGTTTGAATATCAAATTGGCTCTAGACTCTTGTGCACTTTTAGTAAGCAAGGATGGAGCAGATGTCCTTTATTCAATACTAACATTCTCCGGAAATGAATTCAGTCGATAGATTATGCGTTTAATCTCTGTGTGTATGAAACAATTACTTATTTTAGAAGTACTTGAGTGGCTAGGAGGGGTTGTGCACTTGCATCACTGGGTCCATGATGTCTACTTCAATACCAGAAATCAAGAATGAAATCTGATAGATTATGAGTTGACCCGGTTTCTATCCTAGTGTAGGAAAAAACACCCTTCATCTTTTCTTATAAGCCTTTCACTTTTCAACTCTAACCTTTTCATTTTGCTTATCATTTGATTCTTCTTCATCATATTCTTGTCACGTTGTCAATTTTATCATTTTGTTCTTTAGTTTTCATTCAAAGCTTTATACTTAAGTCCTTTTGGCAATTGAAAACATGTTTGATTTACACCTCAAACCTCCATCACCTAGACCTAAACTTTCCTAAATGAAAGGGAAAGAATCCGGGGTTAGTCAGTTATGGGTTTGGAAGATCATTGGCGGACTGGAGCATGAATTGTCCTTTATTCAATACCAACATTCTCGGAATGAGAAGTCGATAGATTATGCGTTTAATCTCTGTGAGAATGAAACAAATACTTTTTTAGAAGTACTTGAGTGGCTAGGAGGGGTTGTGCATTTGCATCACTGGGTCCATGATGTCTACTTCAATACCAGAAATCAAGAATGAAATCTGATAGATTATGAGTTGACCCGGTTTCTATCCTAGTGTAGGAAAAAACACCCTTCATCTTTTCTTATAAGCCTCTCAATTTTCAACTCCAACCTTTTCATTTCTTATCATTCGATTCTTCTTCATCATATTCTTGTCACTTTTTTTTGTGGGGGGGGGGGACCAAACTTTATTCATTTTCGTTCATTTGTTTTCATTCAAAGCTTTATCACTTAAGTCCTTTTGGCATTCGAAACATGTTGATTTACACCTCAAACTCCATCACCTAGACCTAACTTTCCTAAATTGAAAGGAAGACTCCGGGGTAGATCAATTCTGGTTCTGGAAGATCATAGGAGTATTTTGGGAGTAACTAAATCATACCGTGCAACTCAATCAACATACGCCAAGATAATTCCTTTTTAAAAAAATATCCGTGAAGACCATGATGAAAATATGAAATCGTATCATGAGATTTTAATAATATCAAGAAAATGTAGAACAATCACTCTGTCTGTTTTTGTATGCGGTGGCATTTCTTTTCTTGCATACTTTTCTTTTTTTCTTTTCATGTGCTGTTCTTGCTTTTGAAGCACATGACATATACTTTTATTTTTTCAAGTATACGATTTCTCATTTCTCTCTTTTTATTTTTCTCTCACAAATCTCTCTTTCTGTTTTTCATTATTCTCACAACATATATTAAAGTAGTATAATTTTGATCCTTTAACGTTTTCAATCAGTATAAACTCCCCCTTAACATTTGCCGAGAAACATTTTTAACATGAAGCTAAAAACGCAAAAATACGAATATGTGAAGGTGAAATGTAAAACAATTTTCCATTTTCGTTTATTTCTGAAAACTTTTCAACAACATATACGGACACTCCCCCTTGAAAAATACCATATCTTCGTTAAAACATTTATAAGAGAGTTCCTCTTTACACTTTTGAGTCCTTTATTTCTTTAGACACTTTTCACACACAAAAAATACATCGATTTGAAGACTTTTTTAAAATTGATTTTATCTTGAAAGTACCACATTTTAAAATTCGAATCGATTGTAACTCATCAACTTGAGATCATTGACTTTTAAAACAAATTGATTTTATCTTTTAAGTACCACATAAAGATTTTGAAAAATATTTGTCAATGACACAAATCAAAGAAGACTTCTCTTCTTTTTCAAAGATAAATGCACGTATACGTACATTTTCTTTTATTTAAAGCACGGTTTATGTACTGACATGTACACAAGCCATCAAATGAAGCTCGGGTTTCATACTGAAAATGTATGAAAGCCATCAATTTAAGTTCGGGTTTCGTACTAAGTTATACGAAAGCCATCATAAAAACCAAAAATCTTTTTGTGTTTTCTATAAAATTTGGTATAAAAGAAAATCTTTTTGTCTTTTCTAAAACTTTATAAAAGAAAATCTTTTTGAACTTTTTATCAAATTTTATATAAAAGAAAATCTTTTTGTATTTTTCTAAATTTTCTATATAAAAAAAATCGTTTTGTCTTTTCTAAAACTTTTATAAAGGAAAATCTTTTTGTATTTTTTTGTAATTTTCTTAAACTAAAAGAAAAAATTTGAAGTTCCTATCAAATTAAACAACAACTTTTGGTACCCACTTAAGCACGTTGCTAACAGGTTTACCATATTTGGATAACCAAATATAAGTTGCGTCAATTTGATGCATAGAAGTTGAATTCCAAGGAGATTTGAAACCCGGTGTTTCATTTGGAAATAGCTTTTTTGGAATCAACGGAGACTTAAAACTCTTCTCATTTGTCCATTTTGACTTATAAAACCTTGATGTTTCATTAGGAGTTTTTAAACTTTTCAAAGGTGTCAACACCGTTCTGAAACTCGGTGTTTCATTCGATGTTTTAACACTTGAGGAAGACGAAGATTTTCATTTATTGTTGAGAGAAAAGATCTATAAAGAACAATGTCCAATTAAAGAACAAATCCTTCAATCTCATCCATCTATTTTATTTCCATCTAACGGCTTATATTAAATCTTATGTTTATTTAATTAAATAACCCACTTTCATCCTATTTTTTAAAATTAACATATCTCTCAAACCGTTAATCGTTACGCAAATTTAATTATACCATCGCGAAGATAATTAAATTATCTTTCTATAGACGGGCACTTTTATATACTTTCGACGAACTTTTTTTTTAATTTTCGCTCAGAAAAAATCACACGTGATTCGAAAAATCTCACGTGATTCGAAAAATCACATGTGATTCATTACTTGAAAAATCACACGTAAATTTGTAAATTCACATGCGATTTATGAATTTATGAAATCACACGTGATTTATTACTTTAAAAATCATAAGTGAATTTGTGAAATCACATGCGATTTATGAAATAGCACGTGATTTTTAAAAACAACAAATCACCAGTGATTTTACAAATCACGTGTAATTTTTCTTCGCGAAAATTTTAACACTAAAAAATCGTCAAAAGTATATGAAATCGATTTTTTTTAGTTACGTCTGGAAAAATCACATGTGATTTGTATCACAAATCACATGTGATTTTATGAAATCACATGTGATTCTGCTACAAATCACATGTGATTTTTTCAGACGTGACTGAAAAAAAAATTCGAAAAAAGTTCGTCGAAAGTATATAAAAGTGCCCCTCTATAGAAAGATGATTTAATTCTCGTCGCGATGGTGTATTTTTTGTCGTTTGACGATTTACCGTTTGCAAGATATTTAATTTTTAAAAAAGAGGTGGAAAGTGAGGTTTTTTATTATTTGATGAAAAATAGATGGCTAAGATGTGTTTTTTGTTCTTTGATATAACATTGTTCTTTAATGATCTCACAATGTGTGTATTCCGCCCAAAAGTTTTCTTTTAGTTCAAAACGATCAATATGTAGAATCACAACAAGTCATTGTTGGGATTCGCGCGAGAACATCCACTTCTCATTCAAAAGGTCAAGTTTAAATGTCAATATTATAAATATTGTTAAAATGGTTAACACATTCCACACAAAATATGGGTTTTAGAGTGAACGGTATGGTGATATACCACCTCTTGTCGTTCTGACGTTACGCTCGCCACTCTTTCGCCACCACACCGCTGGTGCTCGCCGTTTGGCTTTTTTGTGATTTTCACTGTAGAAGTGAGCTACAAGAAGACAAAGGATTTAGCCGTTGGTTTGTGTAATTCAAAATGATACCGTTACATTTTCAATAATAAAAAATATATTTTTTTTTAAATTATACCCACTTTTACCCTATAAATATTATCTCATTTTATCAAACTTTTAAACATCTACTCTTTCAAAACACCCCATCTGAAAACCAATAAACATGAATGATTCAGCGCTAGTGGTATGTCTGATCTTGATATGGATGACATTGAGATGATTTTGCAACAACTTAAGTATGAGCAAGAGCAAGAACAAGCAGTAGAAAGTTCACACCGCCATAACTACATCTACCGTGAACGTGGGGATGCTGAAGAACGTTTGATGGCGGACTATTTTGGTGCTCACCCAAAATATCCGTCGTATTATTTTCGAAAACTGTATCGTATGAGCCGTAAACTTTTTTTAAAAATAGTTGCAGGTATTGAAAATTACATTCAAACTGTTGATCCTCTTCCTCCGCATTTTGATTTCTTTGGGGTCATATGGGTGAATCATTTAATAAAAGAAGAAACAGAGGAACGGGTCAAATTGGTCCAATAGGCTGAAAGTCGACCAACTTCAAATTATATTTTTCATACACAAGACATTCTAAATTATATTGTTTTATTCAAATTATATTAGCGTATTCATCGTTTATCAATCTAAAAAAACAGTATAGGTAGAATTAGTCCTTGTGGATTGGTGAAAATCACACAACTCGTCCCTCGTCTATTTATACATTAATGGTCCCTAAGTGCGATGTTTACTTTTATATCTGTTCAACCGCGCACGTTACTCTTTACGGACTGAAAGCACATAACTAAGTGACCAAAAGTGAAATCAGTTAAAAACTTGTGAAAGCAAAGAGTGCCATCCGGTACCAATCATGCAAATAGTATCGACGAGGTAAGCTTCTTGTTATTTTCACTAAACGAGATACACAATTTTTTTAACCTACTCGCAGAAATATCGACAAGGTGTTACCGGTCAACCTAATACGAGCTGGACTATTTGACTTGTACTATAAAATGACACTTAGCAATAAGGACCCCGTTACCCAAACCGCCCATATTGCCACCCTATAAGACCCGGTGAAAAATTATGTGAAGTTCAGAGTCTATACAGAGAGAATGAGCTTGCCTTTGAAATCAAAGGTTTTGCATTTGCTTCTCACTCATTAGCCCACCTTGCAGATGACCCCATCTTCAGAACTCCGTTTCTCAGTGTTTTTAAAGCCTTATTTTCATCCAGAAATCCCTTAAAGAGCATCTGTGACGTTGTCAAGTTTGCAGAGTTAAAGATACAAATAATTTGTTTCTTTCGCTTTATAAGCTTAGTATGAGTTCATCAGCAAGCTCAGATGACGATGAAAAGAGTAAGCCATTCTTTTCCACTTGTACAAGCTCTATGATGCTTCATAAATGTCAACACAAAAGGTCAACCATGTGTTTATTGTTAGACTACATAATTCTCCGTGGGTTATCATGTTTATTGAAACACAATATATAGAGGTTACATAACCATAAACCCTAACGGACCCAACCCACAAACCGGGCTTGGGGCTAATCCATCTAATACTCCCTCGCAATTCGAGCGGCGAAATCGCGAAAGCTCGGACTGGAGTAGTAAACTAGAAAAGAGAAAAAACAAAACATTAACTTAATAAAAGCATAACTTTAGCCGACTCGTAACAAAACCATACCAACGGTCGACTTTAGTCGACTGGTACCAACGGTCGGCTAAGTCGACTGGTAACACAACCGTACCAACGGCCAACTTTAGGGACTGGTACCAACGGTCAACTTTAGTCGACTGGCAACAAAGACGTACGAACCATCGACTAACAAACAAACAATAAAACAACTATAACTTTTTTAGTTGTTAGTTGTTAGACTACATAATTCCCCGTGGGTGATCATGTTTATTGAAACACAATATATAGAGGTTACATGACCAGAAATCCTAATGGACCCAACCCACAAACTGGGCTTGGACCTAATCCATCTAATATTTATATGTTCAATCATAAAGCTGGATTTACTGGAACAAGATAGAGAGAATTTATCTACCAAGAATAAGAAACAGCACAAACAGGCAGACCACATCCAAACATATCTACAACCTGACAACAGACATTGACATATGTATGAGTTAAAAAAGTCAGATTTTATATATATATAAAAAGGGCAAATAGTTAAGCAGATTTTACACCTTCATTCGGAGATCTAATCCTGACGAAGAAGTATGTAAACAAACACCAAGATCAGCGGATCCTGTAAAAATTAGAACCAGGCAACCAACAAAAGGCATGATGATATGGAAGTTTCGGATTGAGTGGGTTGGCCCGCTAACACTCTTTGGTCCAAATTTTGAGAAAAAAATGAATGTGTTAATTATGGTTACAAAACTAATACTTTTACAAAATTTATCTAAAATGTTATAAAAACGCTTTAAAAAGGTGTGACTTTTAAACTGCTCAACCCACTTGGCCCACTCCCCTTATAGGTATTCTTTTATTTGATCTGTTTGAGATATAACACAACCGAAAACCGACCCATTTGAAAGTCAGTCGAAACTATGACCATTAAAGTTTCATATGAACATAGACTTGCTCACCAAGTAGCAATGGATAATCGACAGCCACATGGTACGAAAAGCAACACGTTTGAGGTTCAATTTCTTTATCTTTTCTTCATACTTTTCTTTCTCAGGTCATTTCCCTTCTCACAGTTAAAAACATATTCCAACTTAAAAACCTTTGCCATTTTTCTTATTATCTCAAGGCTGAAAATAACATGTAAATGCTCACCAGTGATAACAAATAATAATCTTGGATATGAAAATGTCTTCCCCTCATCAATGGCCTTCCACAAAACCTCGTCCCCGTTTGAATCATTCTCATTTAGTAGTGCAGCAACATGTCTGTCACACATGACTGCGGCTTCTAATAGAATGCCAAAATCCTCATCTGGGGTCCTAAAAAATATAATTTTCTGACTGTTCATCCTCTTGTATGAACTGAATATCTGTCTTTTGACTTATCAATGTCAAATAGTAAAACTCACCAACTTGTCCTGCTGACAATAAGTACCGGCCTACTTTGCTTCAAGTGATAATCCTCGCCTATCATGTTTGTAAAGAGAGTTGTATTTGGATCTTGCATGTCATTGCTAGTTATTCCTAAAAAATCAAGTGTGTATGATAGTTATTACTGAGATTACTCAAGGCTCTGCACCACAAAAACAAACAAGGGAAAGCATTGTTGAATTACCATAACTGATGCAGTCTAATGGGCTATTTGACCGGAACATATCTTTCTTAATTCTACAGAACAGCTGCAATGAATAATTAATATTAAGTTTCCTTAGCCATTAGTATTAATGTATACTGTGCAATTCATTAATTATTTTTACTATGTATTAAATTGACCTTGTCATTTCTTCAAGCTTAGCTGCTGGACCGGAAAACTCACGAGTGATCCTCCAACACAGTGGCTCTAGGTAATCAAAAAAGAGAAAAAGAAGGGCAATAGAGTAATTTTGTCTCAACAAGATACGATCCAGATAATTTATTACCTTAAAATTACAAGATAAAATTATTAGAATTATTAATTATAACTAATATAAGGTTTACTTTAGGATAAAGATATATGAGGTGTCTTGATTTACAAGAAAAGGTTATTATTCTAGATGTATAGCTGTAAAATTATTAATTGGAATTGAATATGAAGTAATAATTTGTTTAATCAATTTAGGGGGTCGGTTTATCTCATTAATATTAGTCATCGTGGGGTCAGTTAACCCATTAACATAAAACCATCTATCTTGTTTATTTTTCTTCTATCAAATCTATTATCGATCCCGTTCGTACTCAATTGGTAACAAAAGCAGTTCGCTTCTAGGGGATTCTAAAAAAATTACTATTTCATATATCACTATTCCACCGATCACGTATTCTCATCCAAAATATTACTAGGGACGAAGATTATTGATCAGCACCAGACGAAGATTACTGTACGTTGAAGCAAGCCTCTAACAATTCCAAAATAGATTTCGTTGGCTTATCAGAAAGAAACATCAAATCGCTTTCATTGGATGCAAGAATCGATTGAAAAGAATAAAGCAGATGCTGATAAGCAATTCTCGGAGTTGTTGTAGCTCTTGAAAGCCCTACTACAACCACCCACCACCCTTCCCATCACTATCCCACGCTTTGAAGAAAATAGTGGGCAATGTTTCAGTAGTGAAGAGGTGGAGAAAGAGGAGCTTATGCTTACGTCAGCTGTGGACAAAGGCGATTTTACGAGGCCCATCTTGGCAGTGAAAGAAGATTTAGGGCAGAAGTTAATCGATGACTTGGATGAGCCTCTTATGGTGCTCGAACCAGATGTGATGATTAACAAGAACGAGTTTGCGGTAGTTGCATCTGTTGTTGCTATGGCACCCATTGTTGTGGCACCCATTGCTGTTGCACCCGTTGCACCCATCATTGTTGCACCTGTTAAGCCAAGTTTTATTTCGCTGGGAAGAAAAATCAAACAAAATCAAGCAGAACAGAAGTTGGGATGTGAGATCTGTCTACAAGAACCAGTTCCTGCTCAAAGAAGAACATGGGATCCCGGAATTACTCAATATGACGTCTTGAAGCAACACCTTGAGGACAAGGTGTTTTTAGGGGCCGGAGTAATGATACGATCCAGATTATTAGTATCCTTATAATTACTAGATAAGTATTATTAGTATTTTAATTATTAACTAGATATGGTTTATTTTTAGATAAGATTAGGAGGTGTCTTGTTTTACAAGAAAGGGTTATTATATATAGATGTTTAGGGCTGTAATATTATTATGTTGAATGAATATGAAGTATTGATTTGTTAATCAATTGAGGGTCGGTTTATCTCATTAATATAAACCATCGGGGGGTCGGTTTATCCCATTAACATAAACCATCTATCTTGTTTATTTTCTTTTATCAATTCTATTATCGATCCGGTTCGTATCAATTGGTATCAGAGCGTTTCGATTCTAGGGTTTAAAAAAATTACTATTCATAGATCACTATTCATCCGGATCACTATTCACATCCATAAATTACTGATGAAGATTATTGATCAGCCATGACGAAGATTACTGACGTTGAAGCAAGCCTTGAACAATTCAAATCAGTTTCGTTGGCTTATCAGAAAGAAACATCAAATCGCTTTCATCGGATGCAAGAATCGATGAAAATAATAAAGCAGATGCTGATAAGCAATTCTCGGAGCTGTTGTAGCTCTTGAAAGCCCTACAACCACCCACCACTATCCCACGCTTTGAAGAAAATATTGGGCAATGTTTCAGTAGTGACGAGGTGGAGAAAGAGGAGCTTATACTTACGTCAGCTGTAGACAAAGGCGATTTTACGAGGCCCATCTTGGCAGTGAAAGAAGATTTAGGGCAGAAGTTAATCGATGACTTGGATGAGCCTCTTATGGTGCTCGAACCAGATGGGATGATTAAGAAGAACGAGTTTACGGTAGTTGCACCTGTTGTTGCTGTGGCACCCATTGTTGTGGCACCCATTGCTGTTGCACCCTTTGTTGTGGCACCCATTGCTGTTGCACCTATCTTGCTGGTAATTGGCGCATAGCGAGCAGCTTAAACATTGTGAGTTTGGGAATTTAAGCCAAAGTTTATTGAAACAAAATCTTAACTTGAATAACTAAAAAAATACTAATGATGATAATTGATTTGAAAATGTTAATGAATGATGAAAAAAAATGAAAAAAACAAAACCTGAGTGGCTAAAGAAAGGGCATGATATTGCATACGAGGACTGCGACCAATATCACCAACTACTACAACTGCTGCTCTTCCTTCTTTCTTCTTCTTCATCAGATTATTATTATTTCTTTTTATTATTTTAATTCATCTATCTGAATTACTAATAACAAAACAAAAAAGCCCTGATTTTATTGTATTAGTATTTCTTTTTTCCTTTAACGCTCTTAATGAGTGGTCTAACTCTTATTCTCTTATTGGGTAGGACCAAAAAATCACTCTCTCTTGAATAAAAGGCAAAATTAAACATATATATATATATCTACCCCTTAATCTCAAGAAAAAAAGAAACAAGCCCGCCTACTAGTGTTTGAGAGTAAATTGTACGACAAGACTTTTTCTTTGGCCATATTTTACTCTAGTAAAAATGATTCTACTACGGTACTAGACTACTAGCTTATACCAGTACTATTTTTTTCTATTTTATAATTTTGTTTTCTTTATAAAATTGCAAAACATAAAATATAAAATTTTACAAGTCACCAAGTATTAAAACACAAAGATCATAAAGCATAAAACTATAAAATAAATTGTCTTATCATTTTAATAAAATAGGTAAAACTGCTGAAAAAATACAAAATATAAAGTTTAACAAGTTAAAAATAGTAAAGACAAAAGATATGAAACAAAAAATTAAAAAAAACTATTTCGATAAAAAGAAATTGCATTGTGTTGTTCGTATATATGCAATGTCGTGTATTTATTTACATATCATAGTAATGTGTGCTTTCATTTTGATATTTATGATTTCGTACGTACAAATTAATTCAATATATAATGATAATAATATGTGTGTTTTTTTTATTAATCAAATTTATGCAATAGCAAAGGAAACGGTCGCATTTTGGGCTTGTTGAAACGACGTCGTTTTGATGGGTTTGGACCATTTAGGACTAACCCGGAACAAAACGACGCCATTTAAGCTTAAAACACGGTCGTATACGGAGCAACTGTCCAATTTGTTATCTTCTCGAACATTAATCTAGCAAACATAGCCATATAGGAAGTTATCACCTTACCAAAGTGATGGCGTGTTTGTGATATCAAGTGAGCGCGGCGGTGGTTGTGTAGTGGCAGAGAGAGTGGTGGTGGTGGTTTTTTAAATCGGTGGGTTTCGTAGTAGTGTTCTTGGTGTTGGGATAAAAATTAATTGGAAATACAAAAAGAAATCAAAGTGACACATTTCCTATGCTTTATCATCTAAATAGAAGAAAAAAAGGTAATGTGATGGATAACGGGTCGTACGTAAATGGTGTTTGGTGTTAGGAATGAGATTGGGTAAGAAACATTAGGGGTGGGGTGTGTAAGGAGTTTGATGATCTAATGGGGGTATTGCAAAATGTTATTGTTTCCAATAATTGTGGGGATAGGTGGAGATGGGCGTAAGTTGAAGACGATGTGTTCAAGGTTAAAGAGTTAACAAGATTGGTAGAGGAAAAAGAGTGTTCACGTGGAGAGTGGCGGTCAAGAAACAGACTACAGAAAACACACATTCATTTAGATTTACAGCATAAGATTAATATTCATTAAAAACCATAGGATCCATACAGTTTCCATACTTCAGACAACCTACAAACATAAAGTAGAATTTCAAAACACTAAACAAACTTAAAACATGATCACAAGAATAAAAGAAACCCATCCCCTTCCCTAAACAGAGTTGATCGAAGCCTCAATAATCTCCACATGTGCTTCTTTCGTGCTAATATCCTCCTCCGCCTAAGGAATCAGCTCATTCAAGGCCATAAGCTTATTGTTCTCAGCCCGCTTCCCATCCCTTAAACACATCAAGCTATCATAAACCTCCTCTTGATCATCCATGGTTTCCGTATTAAAAATCATAACATTCAGATGAGCTATGCAAGTCCTTGCAGTCTGAGCTTGATCACAGAAGAGGTTAACGAAACGCTTGGCTTTCGCAATTTGTTGCAAGATGAAAAATTTCATGTATTTGGGGATCTCGGTCTCACTACTGAAATCCGCCAGTTCATCAACCGCACGCCTTGCAACTAAGTTTGATGATCCAGGAGCTGTCATGGCAAAGCAAATTGTGTAAATATGTAATTGAGTGGTTGTAGAGGAAATGATGAAATGAACCTACTAGATGGGGGTATATAAACAAGTTTATGTGGTGGAAAAGAACCCAAAAAACGATTATGGCAAATGGAAAACGAGCCAGCATAACAAAAAGGCACTTAATACACAGTCAAATCATATAAATGAGGGAAATAATAACGCACGATTCCAGAAATGCACAAACTAAACCCTCCCAATTCTTAAAATGCACAAACTAAACCCTCACACTTTTTGAAAGGCACAAACTAAACCCCTTACAATTATATTTTAAGCATAAATCAACCCTCAACTACACAATCCATTCCATTAGCGAACTAGGGACGTAACAGGCAATTTTACGCAAGATTTTGTTCAAATGAAGGTCGATAAGTATATCAAAAAAACACCAACAAAAAAAGCATTACTTAAAAACACCCAATTAAACGCCGAGAAACTTAAATAACAAATTTAACAGCCATCTAATTAAAAGCAATCGTATCAACTAAAATACAAAACCCCGTTTAACCTTCCTTGATTTAAGCTGAAAATGGACAAACAAACTTACAACTCCTCAACTTACAAAACCCGAACGCCATCAACATTTAGATGCAACTCGTGTGCAACGTACGGGTTTGCATGCCTCATCTTATAAAAGAAATAGATTGTGAATCTCAGATCGTTTTAAATGAGTATATTCCATCTAGATGCCATTCAATTATACAATTTTTATCGGTTTGAATGAGTATATTGCATTTAGATGCCATTCAACTATACAGTTTCTTTCTTAAGAGGTTTTGAAAACAAACACTTACATGATTAATATCGCTACAACAACAAACAATGCTTAAACATGAACGTTTAAGTTTGTGGAGGCCGGAACCGGTGATGAAAGTTTTCCATATCACAAGGCTTATATATTAGAGGTTTTAGATAGATAGGTTACCAAACTATCAACTTTTGTTCGCCTAAGTTACTAAACTTTTTTTTGTTCATTTGGGTTTGGCATTTTAAGTCCGTTTTTGGTTATTTTAGCTCGTTTTTAAAGGTAAAAGGTATGTGTAATTAAGCACATACCACTGGACTATCAAAACCGGTTAAATTTGGTATCGAACTATCGGTGACCGGTTGCTAATGTTAATTCCCGGTTACATTGTCAGCGTGACATTTGACTTTTGATACAAATAAGTTACTGAACTTTGCGAATTTGTTCACCTAAATTACTAAACTTTGCGAATTTTTACACAAGTTTTTATACACATTTTTATCTACACAGTTTATACACACATTTTTATAAACATGTTTTCATACACACATTCTTGTACACATTTTTATACACACAGTTTCATACACGGTTTTTGTAAGAGAAGCATTGCAGAAACTACAAGGACAAAAGTGTAACTTATAGAAAGTTTAGGGGTTTATGTTGTAACTTTAAAAGATAGTTAGTTAGAGTTAGTTTTATCTTTTCTCGCTCATTTCTTGTATAAATACTGATGTGTTTTAAAAGCTTTAAATTTATAATGACTGAAAATACCAATTTTATTATAGGGAAACACACGGGTAAAAGTATAACCCACGTATGTAGTATAATCTTTTTTAGGTAAGACCAGGTCGTCCACAAGGATTTGAGTAGTGTTTAGATAATCAGAAAGAAAATAGACTTTAACTTGAAAATAACTTTTTGTTTTACCAATGATAATAAAGATGACTACTCGGATATTTGAAAATAATTCATAAGTGTTGGAAATGATTAAGATCTTGAAGATGGAACTTTTAACTTATAAAAAGGATTTCTTGTCAGAAAACGTTTTCACAAATTAACTTAATTAACTCAAGACTTATATTTAGTAGACTAGACCAAATGTGTAACTCAAATAGTTTAGTTACTTATTATATCAAAGCTTATTTTATTTATCAATTTACGAAAGTGAATTTCTAGACACAGATGATAAAGATCATAGACAAATCTTTAAAACCACATAGATCATAACGGGTCTTTCGACCTATACCGATATGATTATATAATCTAAGTTGATAAGCAAAATGGACAAGATAAGATATAATAGGATTGAAACATAAGCTTAAGATTATAAAGATCACGATCATACCAAACACTTATTCATTATCATAACATCACCGAGTAGTCATGAGAGATTTAGCCTCTCATGGCTAAGTGGTTCATAACATAGCTTGATTTAATAATAAGCTTCATTATTTCACTAAACTAGTATGATGATCTTCTTCGTTTTTGGTTGTTTGATCTTGATTTCTCCAAGAGGGTATGGTGTTTATGCTTGGTGGATGTTTGGAAAGGGCTTATGAGGGAAGTGGTGTGTGTGAGATTGTTATATGAAGAAATG
Organism: Tanacetum coccineum; assembly: GCA_026074375.1. Classification (NCBI taxonomy): domain Eukaryota; kingdom Viridiplantae; phylum Streptophyta; class Magnoliopsida; order Asterales; family Asteraceae; genus Tanacetum; species Tanacetum coccineum. The sequence continues at coordinate 45,511 of BQNB010036147.1, forward strand.
AAGAAAGGATGAATGAATTTGCTTGAAATTCGTCCTCTATTTATAGGCTAAGTGAGGGGTAAAAGTGTGGCGCACAAAGTTATTTGTGCGACGTACTTAGGGTATTAATGCAGTGGCATTAAAGTCTTCATTTATTCTTCATTGTCAGATAGAAAGTGCGGCGCACAAAGTAGTAAGTGTGGCGTACTTGTAGAGTTAATGCGTTCATTTGACTAAGTCTTTAATTCCATTGAATTGAGGAGAAGTGCGGCGCACAAGGGATAAGTGCGGCGCACATTTTCACTTTTGAGCTTGAACTTTATCTTTTTCTTATATGTTGTGTTCTTTAGCATATAAATGTTCGATCTTTGTTGTGTTTGAGCTCTGGATATCTTCAAGTGAACCTGCAAGCAATTCATGCTATTAAGTATCGAAAGTTCACGAGAAATGATTAAATATATACGAATAACGCCACTGAAAACATGTATAATTCGGACGTTATCAAATCCCTCCACACTTAGCTGTTGCTTGCCCTCAAGTAATCAAAGCGAGAAAAATAAAATCATTTATCGTGACGTAGAGAAAATTTGGATTTTACAAGTGTTTACAGGTTTAGATAACTTTTCAGACATTTGACATATAACATAGCACCTCACAGGAAAATGTGTTTGATTATAGAATTCACTCGACCACTCAGATAGGGTTTATATATTTTTATGGAGACACTCAATTTGCACAGACATAATCTAGACAGCTACCATCGGCTTGTACTTGACACATAAACCTGACCGAAGGGCTGAACTTGATACTAAAGCGAGAGCATATACTAATCTTCATGTGCCGGGACTTAAGCTTTTATTTCTTAGAACTGCTATATATATATATATATATATATGAGTTTATATTTAATACTATTTACTATATATATATATATATATATATATTATATATATATTCGTGATTTTAGTTGTGATTGTTATATATATATGTGTGTGTGTGTGTGTGTGTGTGTGTGTGTTTTATATAATAATAACTAAGGCTTGGCACAAAACTTCTTCCTTTAACTTTAACTTCTTTACTTAGGAATTTCAGCAATTTAGCACTAAAGGGAGCACTTGCAAGAACAGAGAGTTGCGGGATTCATAACATATGATTAATCAGGCTTCGGTCTGGTAAATGATGATCAAGCACAAGTTCCAAAGCTTATAAATTACCAGCTCTCTGAAATATAATTATCAACCAATATCATTGCTCCAGAAAAGGCGACAAAACCACATATACACATCTATAATGATGGAATAGATACATATGATTGCTCACTCCTTAACTCGAACAAGCTAAAGGCATCAATTATCTTAGGTACTAAAAGTAGGTACCCAAATATTCTAAAGGTTTTTAATTCTCACAATTTAGTTGACTAGGTTATGCTAGCTATAGTGTCAATCCGGTTGGATTTGCCTTACTAAGAGCATTTTTTAATTTTAAAAGCATATATATTAATTTTGAGATTTTTGTTTAAAAAAATTAATAGGGAAAACATGGAGGAATATGATTCATTTTTCCTATTTGGCTCCCATCCACACTTAAGTTGAACATTGCCCTCAATGTGATAACTGATAATAGAGATAAAATAGGGAAAATTAAGATAAAACGTTACTTCCCGGGATATATAGATATATGGCTGCCAAAGAGCTATCCTTAAGTAGACATTATAATTTTCTAAATCTTTAAGCTATATTACCTGCATAAAAGTAAACACATAAAAGCACACAAAAAGAAAATATTTTTGTTTTTTTAGAAAATAAATAAAGGATATGAAAAGAAGAATGGAGGAGGGACTCCTCCACACTTACGTGAAGCACGGGTTGCCTCCTGAAAAGCGCTTAATTTTTAAGAGAGTCATTAGCTAGACTCGAACTTGGTGAGTTATTCTTTGGGAAAGAAGGGAGTGAATTCTTCTCTTGGGTCATTATAATCTTCTTTCTTCAACGATACAGTTTAGTCCGATGGCCATTAACAATAAATGTTTTTCCATCTTTTCCATATAGTTCAACATATTCGGATAGATATTGATGTTTCACTACATATGGTCCTAGCCAACGAGATCTGAGCTTCGGTTTTTTTAATTTATACTTTGAGTGAAAAAGCATAACCTTGTTTCCATGTTTGAATTTTTTTCTCATTCTTAATTTTCTATCGTGCCAGACTTTAGTTCTTGCTTTGTATAATCGAGAGTTTTCATAAGCTTGATGTCTAAGTTCATCTAATTCGTGTAACTGGAACATTCTTTTTTCACCTGCAGCAATGAGATCTGGATTGCAATTCTTCAAGGCCCAGTATGCATGGTATGTGTTTAATTACACATACCTTTTACCTTTAAAAACGAGCTAAAATAACCAAAAAATGGACTTAAAATGCCAAATATATGCTTGTTTTGCTAATTGTGTTGTGCAGGAACGGATATCTAAGAAAAAGACGAAAAACGAAGCCAAAACGACAAAACCGGACTCGGAATGGAAAAGCAGAAAAAGACGAAGTCAAGCCAGCCCAAGTGTAAGAAAAGTCAACGCCAAGTCAACCCCAAGCAAAAGTCAAGAAAAGTAAGTATTAAGGGAGACTAAACTTTAAATCCCTAAACTATAATTTAAAAAAAAAAAGAAGAAATGAATAGAAGGGCCCAAACTGCCAATTTGGGAAGTTAAGACTACAAGGGGCTTAACTGCCAAGTCCCCAAAGACCACTTCTAACAAGACATGTGGATGCAACTCCACACATAACCCTTGGGGACTGGAAACTGCCAAGTCCCCCAACTGCATTAACCAAGGAAGTGTGGTGCAATCTATACACAAACATGAGGCCATTATGCAACTACCCCAAACTTTCACCCTGTTTTCAAATCACTGTTACGATCTCCCACGTTTCATTCCGCCAAAAACCCTTTTTTAAAAATAACCCCCCCCCACAACCTTGTCATTTCCTTCACCTTGGATGAACTTCCCACATACTCCAAACCTTCACAATCTTAAACCCTACACCTACCCCACATGGCTTTGTGCATGTTGGCATCCAGACCCCCACCAAACTGATCAAAGGTTGAAAAATGTCGACTTGGGGGGCCAAGAAAAAATGGAGGTCCAGATTATATTATTCTTTGCACCTCACAACAAACACACTCTCTTTTGTGTGTCACATGAAAACAAACCTGCAAGAAGACAGGGGAACCAAGAAACCCTATCGTTTTACTATTTAAGTAACGTAACCCATTGTGGGCCAAGTGTGTATTTTTTTATGGTAGTTTTTTAGTGTTTAAAGTTTTAGTTTTCAGTTTAAAGTCTTTTATGTACTTGTACTTCAATTTTTAATGAAAATTCAGTTTTAGTCTACATTTGTGTTCTAAATTTCAATTATCTCTTTAAAACTTTTAAGCTCTCAGTTTAAGCCATTTTTATAACCTGTTTTTTAAACAAAACTTTAAAGAAAAATTCAAAAAAGAAAGAGTAAAAGCTACTATTGGATCAAGTATGGATGAATAAGCAGCTGTGGGTAGGATTTTAGAGCTTATTAGGTTTCAAAAACCCTGTTTTGAGCAAGGGTTAGAGGTACATTCCTTTTAAATTTTGCTTAAAAAGTACTGTAGCAATTGCTTATTTAGCTTATTTTTAGCTTATTAATGTCTTGTGTGCTTATTTATGTTCATTAATGCTTAAGTGTGCTTCCTAGTTACTTTTCATTTCATTTCCATGTAATTTTATTGAAACTGTCTAAAATTAGCTTATTCTGTTCTAGCTTATTGTCTCTTTTTAAGTGCTTATTTGTTTTGCTTTTTACCTTTTTATTGCTTAATATTGCTTAAGTAGTGTTAGTCTTTTAGAAATTTTAGTTAAACTTAGCTTTTATAGGTTTTTAAATCATTTTTACAAATTAAGGGGGTGTTTGGGTTAAGTGTAAAAACGGGTCAAAACATGAAGTGGTATGGGTTGTTGTCACTTGGTTAGATTTAACTTAAGTATTAAGCTCATCTAAGTCTGTTTTTAAAAGTTTTTAAGTTTTAAAATTGTTTTTCAAAGTTTTCTAAGTGACCTTTCAAAACTGTGGTTTTTAAAAAGGTATACAATGGCTTATTTGGATAAGCCATTGTATATTTGAGTTTTAGCTTTAAAAAGAGTGTCTCTTGTGTGTTTAAACAAGCTGTTAAAAATCCTTAAGTCATTTGACTTTGTTAAGTCAAAACTGCCAAAACTTAAGTGTAATTTTTTATAAAAGCAAAAAGTCCCTTTTTCATTCTCTAAAATCAGCAGGATTAAATGGTTTTTGGAAGTTTAAAATTTGTGCACAAGTCTAATTCCTAGTAATTTTCATCTGTTTCAACTTTTCTTTTCATTTTAAGCTTATTTGACAGCTTAAAATAAGCTGTCAAATTAAGCCTTTGTCTTAGCTTAATTCTCCCCTGGTGCTAGGGGGTAACTTTTAAGCCCTCTTTTCTAGCTTTCTAGTGAACTTAAGTGCAAGCTTTTGGCTTTTCTTTAGAGCCAATAAGCTCTTTGTTAAATTTCCTCAGTTTCAGGCCTTAAAAAGCACTCTTGATGGCTTATTTTTAAGCCAAGTTTTTGTCCCTAGCTTAAGTTTTACACCAACAGTACTAACTCTTTAGTTAGTACTGTTGGGGGTATTAAGCTCTTTCTTGGCTTATTGAGCTTATTTAATGAGCTTGTTTGTGCTCCTAGTTACTTGGTTAGTGTGATAAGCTGTGAGTGCTTATTTGCCCACTTTCTTGGCTTATTTTGATAACAGCTAGTAGCTTTTTGTTTTAGGCTTAGTTTAGCTTCTGTCTAAGTTTAAGTTTTTTTAGCTTAATTAGT